>JAEIIJ010016744.1:0-113207 GCA_018904815.1 Drosophila ogumai | reverse complement strand
TTCACTGCGTTGCAAACTTCTGACTGAAATTATAATACCCTGCAAGGGTATAAAAATCTGTGGCTTTTTACTTTCGTAAAATCAATATTTATTTCTACAGAACTTTTTTCCCTGCAGAATATTTCCTCCACGAGTTCTCCAGCTAATCCATCTGAATATATACAGATGATCTAGCCACTCCACAATTTTTGGCATTCCTCAGCTGAGTCATAAAATCGAAATATCAATCAAATATACGGCCTCTCCCCTTCCAGCCATTGAGATCATTTGGCCAAGGAATGGGGCCAGATGAATTGGCAAATGGAAATGAGTATAAACAAAGCATTTAGCGATGATCCCGAAGGGAATACAGAACAGAAACAACAACAGGCCATATAAAACCTTGACCAGATTACGCTTTAATGCGTGCAAATCAAACAGAGGCGTTGTCCATATAGATATGGCCTCTCGATAAGGCACGGAGCACACGGCGGGTAACCGATGAGGTAAGGGGTGACCCGGAATGGGGTAGGTGCGGTTGCTATAAAATCGATAAATGACAACACACTTTGCTTTAGTCGGCAATAAAAACCAACAGCAATAATAGTAAAACTTCGTGGCGCGCAATGACATCAGCGGAAAAGTCAGGAGGGGAGGAGAAGGCTGGGGGAAAACTGGGAAAATCCGCAATATGAAATTGAAAAATTGTGTAAAAATCAAAGCGATTGAGAACGAGCGATTCAAGCTGGAAACGAAAACGAATATCAACCTGACTGGCATAAAGTTTTCCATTGCCATTTCCATTTTCCTCTTTTTTTTTCGCTTGAAAATATATATTTTCCCTGAATTTTTGCCATTGTTGTCGGCACTTTAATTGTGGAACCCCATGCAGTGCGGAAATTGTTGCCATGGCGGGGCCAAATTTTACGCCAGACAAATAAACCAATTAGCTTTTTGTTTTCCAAAATTTATCTTTACGAGCTATTAATACAAAAGCCAGCGCGTGGCAGCAAATTGCACGCGGGCTTAAGCGGGGTGGGGTGGGGCACATTTAGTTTTAGTTAATTAAAAAGTCAGTGGCAATTAATTTAGGGGCTCTGTCGAAAATTTATGGGGCCCACATAAAGTTATGAAACTGATTCAAAGTGGATTGCCAAAATTGGAATTTTTATGGCAGTTCAGACTGCCGGAAACAGTAGCCTGAGGCCTTAACTGAAATTAAATATATACTTTACGAAATTCATAAACATTTCTGAGCAATGTTTATAAGGAAATATTCTACAAATACATATTTCTACATGTGCATAAAGGTTAAAACCTTGAGAGCCAAGCCAGTTGATTGATTAGCTTCTGAGCCGAAGAAATGTTTACAGTTCCTTGGGCATAGATACATTGACGGGGTTTTCTGGTTGGTCACACTTTAGCCTTGCTCGGGATAGTAAATCACTGTTTTAATGGATGAGAGACTAGTGTGTGCGTTGTTACTGTTGTTATTGCCTTAAACATCCTTAGTTGTTAGCACACATGTTTACAATAAACCCGGCCAGTCAACTTGAGAGTGCCAACAAACCAAATGGCAGCTGCAAGGACCAAAGACATGACAAGCTAGCTCTCGCTCAAGCAGAGAAAGCCTACACTGAGAGGAGGAACTTTTAAATGTTGTCTTGCTGTGCAAGTTCTAATTAATTTAGGAGTTTATTAAACCTTATAAGATATCGTATGCTCCTTTCAGGTAACAATCAAATTTATATAATAATTTCTTGGCTCATATTTAATATTTAAGAATTCAGTCAAAGATGAATGGGCAAGAAAGGCGGCTTCCCGAACTTAAATCAAGAGATAATCTTTAGGGAATATATTGATTAATTAATTAATGAATTCTGTTCAGTATCCACCTATTTTTTTATCTGTACAAATTCCTTGTGTGGGTGCAAGACAATAGATATTTAGCAAGTGCATACGCCATATACTATAGAGCTGCAGCTTTATATTCAGAGCCAAAGTCAGTCACTTAGGCGACCAGGAGCGACCATTTCAATTTGTCAGTCATCAACAGAGCCCAGAGTGCAGTCGTCGTCCCTTTGTGTGTGTGTCCGGGCATCCGAACTATTTGCATTGTGTGCATGTCAAAGTCGTCGTGTTAACATTAATTAAATCTATAGCCCGACATGGCCAACAATACGGATCCAACTCTACACACTTCCCGCCGGCCCGGCCATTGTCAATGGCTCGCCGCATTGAATTATTGGTTTTGATTCGGCATTTTTTGCCTAACCAGGGGGAATTTGTCGCAGCTATTTAAATATAAATATTGATTGGCACATTAGGCAAATAACAATTTATACACTCGCTTTTGTATTAATTGCGAGTTGACACCACCAAGCTCACGCTGAAAAGTATGCCAGGTCCCCGGGGCTGAAATAATCGGACACAAGTGTTTTAATATTCACATAATTGCTTTCGCCTCGCTCCTCTTACAAGTGTGGCTTTATTTGTGTACATTTTCAAAAACATTTAAGTGAAGTGAGCTGATTTTGGGCCCGAGGGCTTTGCGGGTAGTGTTTTCAATAATAAATAGCCAAGAAGGTAGAACGGCAAGCCACTTCGATTGTATGTAAATAGCTAATATTTTAATATTTGTTCTAAGTAGTTTGTTTAATTTTACATCCAATTGAAATTGGGTAGTTTCAAGCAGTAAATGTTGCCTTAAACTAGATTCTCCCAAGCCAATAGTTTTCTTTTGTTTTCCATCTAAGCTCGCGCCCAGAGCGGGGCCTATTTGAAATTAATTGAAAACGAGTCGTAGCCGTTGCTATGAAAAGCGATGCCAGGAGCGCACAAAAGGCATTCGTTTAATTATTTAAATTTAATTTCATGTCATATCAAATTAGTGCCACTCATTTTCACTCCGAGCACATGGAGTCAGCCGCCCGTCTACCTTTCTGGCCTCGTTTCCTGCCCGTTGTGTGTGTTGAGTGTGCAAAGGCTAAAGGCCAACACTTTTTAACTCATTTCCATCACGTGCCGCCCCCTTCCTGGCGCATACAAATGGCTGTATGTTTTTGCATTATGCTGCCATCATTTTATTATTATTATTACTTATTATAAACTCGTTTCGTTCCGAGTGCGGCTGCCTATGGGTGACTGAGTGCCGAGAAGTGTGTGCATACAGGTGTGTAATAGGCATCACTGCCACTGCAGTTGCAATGGCAATGGCAATTGCACTCCTCCAGCTGAGGGAACCCTGGCATACCGGCGCATAATTGAATTAGCTAAACAAGGAGCGGTGAACAGAACCAGAAACGCCACGAACAATGGCTTATTATAATGGCAATCAGCGGTGGAGGCGAAGTGGAGGCCGAGTAGAGGAAACTCCAAGTGGCAGCAGCGGAAATTGCCGCAACCTCGGGGAATAGCGAGCGCACGGGGGAAATACCAACAGAGTAAAATATACCTGCGAAATGTCAGACATTTGCCCCAGAAGAATGCCGGGGAACCGAACAACAAATAAATATATTTTTTTCAAGGGAAATTACAGCAGAAAACACGAAGGAGAAGAAAAATTATGGAAAATTAAATGTTTTGCAGTGCATTAAAAACAAAATTACAATTATTTTAAAAGAATGACTATATTAAAACCTAAGGATAATACGGATCAGCGGGTTAATTTATTGCTTAGATTGTTAATTCATTCTTTTCTTTGTTTCATATACTATTAAATTTCTAATTTAAGATATTTACATTAGAAGCCACACAAATTTGAACAATTAAATTTTCACATTTTAGGTAAATGCTATTTTTAGCCACAAAAATGTTCTGCCATCAATCTATAACTAATTTCGGGATTTCATCAACTGGCAGGCCAGAAGCTTCGGCAAATACATAATTTTCAATTCCGTCATTAATTTCGGGCAATTAAAACCAAAATATATATGTGCAATAATTTTAATTTTCTATTTACTTTTACACGCACTTCTGGTTGAACGCATTGATTGGCGATTTGTAATTTATTCATTACATCCAACCAAATAATTGCAAATCAACAATTATAATCAAATATTTATTGATTTGCCTAATGGCAGGCATATATGCCATCAATAAAACCTGTATGGCAACAGCAACGATAATGCCAGCATATGTGCAAAGGCACGGTAACTAGTCGCCATTATGTAATGCGAAAAACCGCATAAAATATAATTTAAACGATGGCAAATGGGAGGCAGAGATAAAGGGTTCCTGCTAAATTACATTCATAACTGGCAGAGCACAAAATTTAATTACAATTGTTTTGTTATTTCATTTTTTAAGCGGATTATGTGGGCAGAGGAGGAATGTTTCACAGTTCACAGTAGTGGACGGCTGTAATAATTGATTCAAGTTGAATGGACCCTTTGATCTCACACATAAATTAAGTTTAATTTGAAAGTTTACCTATAACTTAATATATAATATTTAAAAATTATTGTTGAATAATCTCACGTGAAAAGAAATGACAAATAACCCCAACTTTAAGGGCAACTCAGTTAGTTTTGCTTTTATTAATGCTTTTTGAAACTCGAAAGGATGCAACTGCCTGACACTAAGCTTTCAAATTATTTAATTAAATATTAAATTATAATTTGATTATTCTACACATAAAGTTTTCAAGTTGTCCGTGGCGTTACAAAAATTGTTAATGACATTTAGGTAGACAAAGGGAGTTTTTTGTGAAGGGCGCAGGGAGCTTTTGACGAGCGGATGTGGGGCGTGGCAGAGCAAACTTTTCCCAGCACAACTACTCGCATTCGAAACTTTTTTGCGGCTTAGTGTGTGCGTGTGTGAGAGCGTGAGTTGGTTGTTGTTAAATGCACAAAAGCGTAATTAAATACATAATGAACAAGAGCCAAACAAAATATAAACAGCGGCGAGGACTGGGTGCCGAGTTCGCTGCATATCAAATGTGTCTCATATGGGCTGGGTTGGATTCTGGGTTGGATCCCCGCAGAAGGCACAAAAAGCCTTTCAAAATTTGTTCAACAACCGAGCACCGGAAGCTCATTATGTGAGCGGAACAACAAAAGCAGTTGCCGCCGTGCAGCTAGTTGAAATGCATCTGGAAATTTGTACCTCGGCGCTGGAAAATTAACTGCGGGACAAAAGATTCTTTGTTTGGTGTCAGGACGAGAGGTGCTGCGTAGGCTTTTTAATTAAATTCAACTTGAACCTTTTTGGAGGGCACGGAAAATAATAAAGAACTTTGATGTTTTTTACCATCAAACAAAAAGGGAAACGTAATATGATGGAGAATATACATAAAAAAAATTAAAAAGCATTCATTTCATGATCAGTTTTCATTAATGGTTTCACGATGAAGAATTTGAGTGGCTTTCTTGTAAACTTCATTTTTGAGCTGAGATTCATTGGCGAATCTCCACTTATCACACTGCCCACAAATCCTGACTGGCTGGCTTGACCAGCCTCGGTGTCAGCTTCGGCTATCCATCTTCATCAGCCAGTTGGCCAGCTGCATGAATATTTTAGCCAGGATACCAAGGAGCTGGGCGATCCCAGAGATTCGCCCACTTAATTAAAATTACAGAGCTCGGGCCAGAGCCAGGAGCAGAGACAGATGCTGTCAGAAACCGGAGTTGTGTCCTAAATTGCCAGCATGCCAAGCTCGCTCAGTCACTTATTGTTATTGCTGCTCTTCTGGCCACGGCGATACATACAGACATACGTATATGGGAAAACACTTTTCGGATTTAATTGAAAATTATTGTATTTGGAGCCGGTTCAGCATTGATTACTAAACAGAGGGCAGCCTGGGTCCCCAGTCATGTAAATCAAGTCGAATCAAGTCGAAGGTTCGATGCCTCACAGGGAACTCCATGCCACACAATTAATAAGCTCAAATTGTATTAAGTTTATATATTTGCCCACTGGCGTAGAAAATGAGTCATTGTTGCCCCATTATTGTTTGTTATTATTGGGCGCAGAGGGCAGCTATCATCATATTTGAAGTATTCCTTGGCCATGAATGGGAATTCGAAAATCGAGAACTTATTAGACCAAAATAAGAGAAGAAGGAAATTGTGTTTTGGTTACAAAGTTAATGGAACGTAGACGCAGGAATGTTAATTTCCAGAAAGGAAATGTTTTCTTGTTGTGAAAATGTAAAGGAAAATATCTGGGAAAACATGTGCATCTCATTTAATTTAAGTACATAGAAAATAGCTAGAGTATTTCCGAACTTTCCGAACATTAGGAAAACACGAAATCTGAAACGCATAATTAATATTTTGAATTTGAATTCCCCCACAAAGTTCAACATTTTTGTGAGGGAAATTCTCCTTTAAAACTGATTAAATAAACGTTTAGAAATTATGTAAAAACGACGAGCTAGTTAGTTTTGACTCTAACAGGAATTACCAGCCGCAGCTGAAAACGTCAAAGGTGAAGCGGCAAGGAGAGTGTGGGTTTGTGGGAAAAATGTAAATGAAACATATCGCGGATCAAAAAACCAACTGTGAAAAACCAGATGGAAAATCCCCGAGAACATACCTATATATATATATAAATATATATATATGCACGCATACGTAAGCAAACACACGTATGCATAAATTTCACGCACAACTGAATTACGATGCGAATGATGACGAGGCTGCCTTGTATGTAATGTAATATGTTCCGCGATGGATGCGGAAATCTGCACAAAGGAGCGTTCAAAAACAACAGAGTGGCGGGGGGAGGGATAGCGGTAGGGAGAGGAGTCTTACACACGGAAAAACTAGAATATTTTCAGGGTTTAGTATCTGAAATACACACAATAATTTTTCATGGCTCGAGATTTAATAGCTTATAACAAGTTGTAAGGTTAAAAAAAATAATAATAATAAGGTGATTAGAAGAACCAGAAAGTAAAGTACAAATATATTTAGCACGAGTCTATCTCTTTCCAGACATAGCAATATCTAACAGATATAGAGATACTTTTTGGCTGAGTGCAAGGAAGAGCACGAGGCAGCGGCTACAGATTCGGTTGGGTTAGACAGTTAAATAGACGGAGCTGACAGGTTGGCCGGGGCGTGCAAAAATTCAGCAACGCCATCATTAATCTTTATTTGCGTCTCCCGCTCTGCCACCCACGGCATTACCCATTTCCCACTTCCCTTTCCCCAAAACCGGGCGCGTGAATAATTTAGCTACCTAATAATAAATCATTGCAGCCTGTGCATTAGTTGACTGTCTCTTATGTCTGTCTGTCTGTCCCTTGGAACCGGAAGTGCAGAGTTACATGCTTAAATGCTTATCAAATTTTATGCGTCGCCCCTTTTGTCTGTCTGTCCTGTCCTGGTGTGTGTGAGTGTGTGCGAGTGGGTGTGTGTGTGCCAGGGACCGCTATGCTCTCTGCGCCACTAATGAGCATTAATTAATTGCCAAGCTGGCAAAGGGGGCGTGGGCGGCGGCGCAGGATGTGCCACGCCCGCCTTAAAGGTCCGCCGCCGGCTTCACAGGAAGCATTTTTGCGGCCGCTTAGAGGTTTCTCCCCGGCGAAAGGTTAAATATAACGTATACGCAATTAGATCTCGACGCTTATTTTTGGGCACTGAAATAATGAGCTCGTCCCTGGAGAGAAAGAGAGTACAGATGAAATGGTGCTTGAAATATTGTATTTCCTTGCGGTGGAATAAAAATGGGTTTACGTCTGTCACTCTACACATTCGTCAGTTGAATTTTTGTTTATTTTTATGACAGCAATTGGATCTTTTGTTTTATTTTGGGTACTGAAATAATGAGAGTTCCCAGGAGATGTTTGAAATTTTATATTTTATTGGTCGGTGATGGGAAAATTATTAAAAAATGAAAACATGTCTAGTGGGGTCGCTTTATATAATATTCTTTGCATCTCCTTCATTTTACTACTCTTTTAGGTTTTTTAATTCTATAATTTTAAATTAATTAAATATGTTTAAATTTGTTCGTTAGCTCTAATTTTACAGTCAGCCCACATGTTGTATACGTAATCTCCACAGCACAACCAACGAACACTTTCAACATTATTGAAATTTTTCATTGAAAGATATTTTTACTGATTTTCGTTGCTGTTACTGATATCGCCTTCTACCTTTTACCCTGGCGTCCGCATTTGATCTTTTTTAAAAGGAATTCGAGCAGCACAATAAAAACAATTTCTAGAATTTAGCATGCAACATAATTTGATTACTTTGGCAAATAGAACGAAAGAGTTGCAGGCAGCTGACAAAAATGTTTTGTCCAAGTACAGGGGGATGCTAGGTGAATACAGGAATTTTAATTAAACCATGATGGCTTCAAAACTCTGCACTGTCCACTAAAAACACTAAGACCCAGGACGAAGTGCTGGGATGGGAAGGGAAGTGCTAATGGAAAGGGAAAAGGCAACGAAAATGGGATGGGAAGAATGCCATAAACTATGGTAAAATATTTGGACATCTATTTGCAACTTAGTTTGCGGCTTTTCCGGAGAATGCAATAAAATATTTAAATGCACAATCAATAAACTGTGTGCTCCCCAAAGAAAATTCGGCTTTGCATTTATTTTTGCCGGAATGTATCGTTGCAATTTCCTTTACTCGCCTCCTTTTTATTTTCGGGTGGCTTAAATTGATATTTCGGACAGGGCTGCGGTCGGCTGGCCGTGTCAAATGGACAAATATTTTCAATTAAAAATGTTTCTCGCATTCCACTGGCCAGCCCTGGGTCCCTTGTGTGGCTTTAATTGTTTGCCCGTTGCAGGTGGACCCGAATGCAAATTGTTGCATAATCGAGAGAGCATTTTGTTGCGAATTTCCAGTATTTACTGGTCGGAATAGTGAAGGAAATACTCTATATATTAGGATATCCTTTGGAGAATCACTTTTCAAATTATTCCTGTGTCCGAGTTGCTGCAGTAATCTGTCGAACCAACTTCAAATTCAAATTATTTCCATTTGCGGCCCACAAACACGTTTTTTGTGCTCTCTGGCTCGGACGTTTTCAACAAGCCAAAGGCAGCGACTTAGCCGACAACAAAACACCAGCCAGAAGGCGAGAGGTGGAGTTTACCTGGGATTTAAATGCTATTTACACAGCTTCTGTCTGGCCAATAACATGCGCCGAAAGTAAAGCTCAAATCTGAGTGAGTCTGGGAGTGCTGGGCCAAAAGGGGAATGCCCCCTTGTTGGGAAATGGATGAGGAGGAGCCGGTCCCGAAATAGTGTTGACCCTTTTGCCATTGTCTGGGCACGTAGGAGGGGGCTAAAAATGTGACACTCCGGGAATGGGGGGCAGCTTGGGCTTAGGTGTGTCCCTCCCGAACCATGCCCATTTCAGGCCACTCACTCGCTCGCTCGCAGCCCAATCCGGCAATTCCAAAGCCGGCCGAGATTCAACTGGAAATTGTGCACACCTGTCGACGGGCAAAGATGGCAATAGGACAGCTGAGGGCGCAAGAATAGGTGCAGCTGATGAGTTACAAAATAAAGACTGTAGGGTTGCAGAATTATTATCTTCGTTTTGTATCACATGTATGAAAACGATTTCAAATAAGCCTATAAATTGTTAAACTGATCTTAAAATAATAATATAGATATATACGAGATAATAACTTTATCATTCTGGCCTCGATTGTAATAATGGCTATGGGAATAGTCGGAAGGGATGGGTAATATCCCCTCCCCCGACAATTCCCTGGCTGAGGCTCAGGCAACGTTATTACCTTGACACATGTGTAACGGCTTTGTCTTCCTTTTTTCCGTTCTTTCACCGGCCTCTTTCACCTGGCTGGTTTTTTATTTTTTCTTGCTGCTGAATTCAACTGTGGCAACAACTGCAAAAGCTGCTTTTGTTTGGAACCTTTGGCCCCGAGAAACCCGCTCACCTTTTACCCCCCAGTGGCGGTCCTTTAACCCTACACAGTCCCAGTCCTCGGTCCGCTGTTAACACTCCGAGGGCCTAGCGTGTTGCTAATGCATGTTGAGTCGAGCTTAAGACACAATTTCAGTCTGCTGGAAAAGATTTGTGCGCCCCTGGCCCTTTGATGTGCGGCCAAAAAATGAAAGGGGGGCCTAGAGCTGAAGCCGAAATCCATTTAGCAATTTCCTCATTTTCAATCAGCTGCCAGCAGCGGCGCGGAATCTCTAGGGCTCGCAGGGGCATCCGACTCTCGGGTCGAAATGATTAAGTATGGTGCCACGAATACCCTGGAGACGAAGCCAATGCCCGAACTGTGACAATTTCCCTTGGAAATTTTGATAAATTACGTGAGAGGTTTTTCTAAAAGATAAAACCACAATTATTCAATAAAATAATTCTAAAATCCATGCAGAGTATTAAATTCCCTTTAATTATTAATAATTTGGAGCTTCTTTAGTTACTTCCACGTCGCTTAATACTCATTCGGATTGGAATACAATTATTTTTGTCACACTTTGAACACCCAATTTCGCCTTCCAGTTCAATAATCGTACACATAAATCGCCTTTGGCTTTCATTAAAGTTCCAGTTACATAATCCATTCAAAACTTCAGGGATCAGGCGATGCGATGCCATTTAACAGGGACCAGGAGGCGACTTTATATATTTCGCCCACAACGGAAAGCTGGCTCCCTTTACTGGGAACCTAGCTGGGGAAAATTGATGAAATTGATTTCCACATTGGCAATTTTCTAAGCGGACTCACGTTTGCACCTGACAACTGCAACCGGCTGACCTCTCAACTCCCGACGACCTCCCGAGCTGCTGCCCGACCTGCAATGCCGTCCCTCTCCCTGTAAATACTTTGGCCAAACATTTTGTCATCCATCTTGGGGCCAGGAGCCCAAACACAGCCACGTCGCTGTCTATTAGTTGCAGCTCCAGTTTCTCGACCTGATACTGCAGCTCCTACCTGCTCCTACTCCTGTTACCGTTTTCCCTGCGGGTTCAGACGTCGCCATCAACAGGAGCATCCATTTCCCAGTCTCAATCTTGGCCAACTGCAGCTCCTGGATTTTTTCTTCTTGCAGCACGATTTTCTAGCCGTTTCTTGATTTTCCTTTTCTTTGCTCGATTTTTGCTTGCTTGCTACAAATTGTGTGCTCTGCTTTCGCAAGAGCGAGGAAGGTGCTCGGGGTTTTCACTAACGACAGTTTATAAAATATTCAGCCTGACTGCCAGCGTGTGCTGCTGCTAGTTGGACGCTGTTGCCGCTGTCTTGGCAGCTAAAAGTTTTTAATGAATTTTTTAGCAAGCTAATCGAAGTCAATGTTAGTTGAAAAATGCATTAAATAACGTGCGGCACGTGTGTTCAACGCGTCGTATGCGCAATGTCGCAGAGAAATGTTGACAGATTCGTTTTGCGGAATGAAGTCTGCCTTTTGGAGGTTCAACTTTGACTTTTTGGTGCCGGAGCTCTCACACAGAAGGTCAGACAGTCGGAAAAGTGGGGAACTTCCACTGAAAAGCCAACCGGGCGTATGAAGAGTTTTCCTTTTTTCCACGTCGGCGAGAGAGTGGATATAGTAACATGCTTATCAAATTTGCAATGCAAATTCGGTATTTTCCACTTGGTGGATATATGTGGAAAGGAACCGGGCTGAAATGAAGGGTTTAAGGACCGAGTTTGGCCAAATAACAAGTTAAATATTTTATAACAAGTGCAAGTCAAATGCGTATACGTAATTTGTAGCTCATAAAAGTTTAAAGCAACAAGACCTCATTCTTTTCCTACAAATTTTAAATAATTTAATTATTTAGTCTCTAGCTAAGTTTCTCCTATGTACGTAAAGCATTTAAATGTAATTTGTAGTTTTCCCTTATTTATTCTTTTAATTTTTGAGCTTAGTTCTCTTGACTTTAAACTGAACCTGAAAGGGAAAACTCATTTTAATACGTTGCTACACAGCCGTAATTAACTTTCTCCGCTTTAGTTGGAAATGCTTGTGGCATTGCTGAAATATTTATCCAATTAATTTCTACCTCGGTTGCCAAGCAATTTATTGCAACTTTCACATTTTCATTACGCTCCTCCGCTGCTCAGCGCCCGACGCTCCGCTCGCTGTTTGCGTTGGCTCATCGCATCTCCTATATCTCAATTTCCTTGCTTATCTTTGCCCGATTCCAGCGATGTTCCCACAGCTGTCTGCACCTAGTGCCCCTTGGCTGTTATTTCAGTTGCAGTTTGCACGCTTTCCGCGCTCTTTGATTGCCAGCCAGCAACCTCTCTCATTTTCCCCGCCATTTTTCCGCGCTTTTCTGCCCCTAAGTAAGCGCCTCAATTATAGACTCGGAAAGACAGACGGCCGAGAAATGCGGGGGAATTTTTCAGCTAAGAGACGTGAAAACCGTGGATTGTTGAAAGCTTGAGTTGGAGGTGGAGATATTCCGGCAGCAGGATAGCAGCTTATGAGCAGGGCTTAAGAAACCCGAAGCGAGCCAGACAGTATGCCCTGCAATTGAGCTTTCGGTAAATAGTTTGCTTCGCTGCAGTTTGACGTTTGATTGGTAATCATCCTGACCAAAGACCCCTGCGGGAATCAGGGATTATCCGGATGATGAGGAATAAAAAGGTACAAGGCGAATCTGCAGATTACTTCACTGATTTTAAACCTGCTCACAGAACAAAAAATTCGTAATACAATACAAACTCTAAACTTTCTTCATAAATATACACTTCGATCTTGATAACAAATATATCTTATTGAATATATATTTTAAAGAAAATGGTTCTCATAAATTTGCCTTAGTTTTTGGTAGAGGCCATTTCCATATATCAGTGGCCGCTAATGTTTTTTGTTTTTATTTTTTCAATTTGCAAATAACAAGTTCAGTGTCAGCACAAAAAGTTGTTTGGCATTTTACAAAAATTATTAGCCAAAATAATGAGTCTCCACGCCCCAAAACCAACTGGCGCTGTCCACACTTCATTTCCCAGGGCTTGGCTCTCCCTTCCTTCCGGTTTCACAGCCCCTCCACACACACACACACCCAGCCCTGAAAGCCACAACCAGCAATGACCTAATAAATCCGTTTTATGTCTTGGTCCTGGCGCCGCCTTCGTTCGACTCCAATCGCGTGGACGGAAATGCCAGCGGCGTCTGTTTGTGGTAAAGCCCCTCAGACACAGCCTCCGTTTCCCGTTCTCGATTTCCCCAACGCCCAGGCTCGGCACTGAGAAAATTAAGGCTTAGCCTACAACGTATTTAAAACTGTGTCGATAGTTTAAAATATTTAATTTCATAATAATCAATGTTTTATTTTATGAATTATACTCATACATTATAAAACAAATTTCGATGTAGGAATACTTTCTTGCATTTTAAAAACAATTTTTGACTTTGTTATAATTTTATTGCTCAGTGTGCACTCCCGTGCCCTTTTCAATTCATATTCAAATTCAAATTGTAGGCGTGGCCGCGCCATTTATTGTCTGCGCCATTAGCTGCACTAATGATCCATTCAGCAGGAGCCAAATCAGAGGAGGAAAAATTGCAAAAGGGAAAACGGAATCGCGGAACTTGAAAGGAGAAAAGCCCTAAGGCGGCCATATTTAAATAAGAGCCCGGGATGCAGACTCTCCAGCCACACACACAGACAGAGCAGGCCCAGGCTCATCCCAAATACCAAATACAGACAGACACATCGGCATTGTCAATATGCTTAATGGATTTTCAAATATTTAAACAACCGAGAGCCAGAGAGCAGGGCCAAGACGACGGCGGTTTTCCTTCCCTCGCCTCGGTTAGCCCCTAAATGCATTTGCACACACATTTACGCATCCTGCAAAGGGACACAAACGCACATGCAGACTTACATATATAAATCAAATGTTATGGGTCCCGGGCTAATGGAATTACAAATTGGAAATATTCTTCTGTTTGCCATGCATAAGCGATAATTGATAATTGATAACTGGGTCAGGACAAGCGCCATTATCTGCATTTGAAAGGGAAAATACACATAAGCACAATCCCTGAAAGTAATGAAAGTACGAATGAAAAAAGAAAACATTTAGGAACTCTGAGATGGTTTCTTTTAAATTCATTGACACAATTATTTGTAAATGACAATCAACTATTACTTAAAATATTTTAATTGCCATTTTAATCCCAATATTTTTAATGCTCAAGTTCAGTTAAAATTTATCCCATCTATTATACATATTCCCAATCTTAACACGAAATGGACAAATGCCTGTGCATCGCCATATATATTCACATGAGTTATACGAATATGCATTTCATTTTATTTCAATTTAAAAGTTTTAATGAGTTTTTGCACTGTGTGCCCTCTCATGTGAAAAAAGGCTATAGCTACAAACTTGCTGGGATTTTATATTCCGTGTGGAGTTTATTTATTTACACTTTACAGCGATTATTCCGAGCAGAGTTTCCCTTGCCATTTTCCTGAGCTTCTTGCCCCACCTCTCCTCTCTCTCTCTCTCTCTCTCTGAGAACAAATTTTAAATTAATTTCCGAATTCAATTTAAATGCGGCTTCTGTTGTTTGGCTTAAACTAATTGCCACTGCACTATTTTGGACAAAGTCTATGTGCCACGTGCATGCAATTTTTATTGCTCCGTTCCCCGAATCGCAAATGCACTATAAATATTTTCAGAAATCGTGGTTTAACGCGGACAACTTCGATTTAATGAATGAGCTCGAGGAGAGAGAGTGCTCGGGGCTAATCTACACACCAAATGCCTTTTAAACCATTTAAAATTAGTGGATAGAGAATTAATAACAATTGAGAACAAAGAGAGGGAAATAAAGGATTTTCGCAGCCAATTCATCAGGCACTTGACAATGCCTGTCGGAGATTGTTAAATAACTATGCCGGAAGCCCCTCTCCCCCGCTGCTGACATTAATGAGCAAATGTGAAAAGTTCCTGGAATTTTTTCATGCAATTTTCCCTGTCACTTTTGACTGAAAGAAAATGGCCTCTCGTTGTCATTGTTGAAAAGTCTGCCAGCGGCTTTGTTCGAATGTCCATTTAAATACAGGACTTTTCCGCCCAGGCCCGGGGCTCAGAGTCGACCGAAGCTCAGATATTTGCACACAAAAATATGAAATTTGTGCTCTTCACTTTTGCCAAAAATTAAATTGTGTAGGGAATGCTTTCGGCTTTCATTTTGTGCGACAAACAAACCAAGTTTCCCCGCCCGGAAGACTCCAATTAAATTGGCAATTAAATGCGGGAAGCGGCGGACACAACAAAACCTGGACCTGAACGTCGAGGAGGAAATAAAACGCTTTCGAATTGAATTGATTATAATTATGCATATTCCATAAATGCATAATAAGCACCAATAAATATCAATAAATACGTGTGTGTCGTGCCTACATACATACATGAGTAAATATTTTGCCTGGCAAATTATTTGCTGCCGCCTCCCTGGGCTAAGTAATTAATCACCAAATAATTTGGTAATTTTAATTTACTGCACACACTCGCGACAAGTGCATGAAACCAATTTGTGCCAATGCACCGTTAATTAAGATTTAATGTCGATCAGAAACGCCTTCCGCCGCCCCTTTATCCCTTTTCTATTTGCCATTTTGTATACGTAATTAAGCGACAATAAGCATTTAATACACATTTTCCCCAGCACACACCCTTCCACTGCCACCCTCGCAAGTTTGCAATTAGTTCGACGGCGTATCTGTATATGTTTGTGTACGCCCTTTATGCCACGCCCATTAAGTACACAACACCCAAACACACACACAACAAATTGCTGGCTAATTTGAGAGGCAACAAAATGGCAACCGCCTTCAATTGACAAGGACTGTATGGTTGTTATATATTGTATATATATTTATATGTGGGATATATATATTTAAGCTCGGCCTTTGGTTGTACATATATGTAAATAAATGTATGTATGTGTGTGCCTGCAATTAAAAATTATCTGCGAGACGGCATCGGGCATAAAATACACTGTAAATTTGGCAGGAAATTAAGGAAAACTGCGGAATGGGAAGGGACTTACAATGTGGGGAAAATTAGCGGCGAAATTTGTGAGGGGCTTTTTTATCCCCATACATTTCGCATCAAAAAATCTGCGAAAGGAAGGAATGGTAATTATTTGTCATGGCGCTTCCCTTTAAAATCGGGAAAATTTAATCGGTTTCCTAAATTCCGAAGCTTTCTGATTCCTCAGGTTTTCACAACCACAAACTGATAGTTTTGGGTTGCACTGTACTCGGATAAACCAAGATTTAAGTCCGTGCGCCGGATAGGGGAGTTACAAAAACTTGGCATGTAGCGATTACTCTGCCATTGAAATAGTTAATCGTGGCTCCCTGATTTAGCTTCTAACAGTGTAATAAATTTTGTCCACATAATTTGTGGGACTGCTTGCGGGGCTTCGGGGTAGGGGGAAAGGGGCGACTTGCATCAGATTAGTAATTATGTAAGACCCTCACCAAACCCACGCATAGATTCGCCCCAATGAATCCCCATAAATCCGCGCATAAATACAAATTACCCACAGACAGGCAGCGGCAATATCAATTTACTCGTCGGGCGCGGCCTCAGAGGGTTAAGAAGAGGCCAAGCGGCGCAGTCAAAGGTTAAATAAAATCCCATGCATAATGAAAACCGCTCGCAGTCTGATGTCCTTTGGCTTCGTCGTCGTGGTCATTACTTATGTTTTATGACATGCGACTTAGGTTTTTATATCCCTCGGCATTTCATTTCCTCCCAACCGCCGAAGCGAAAAGCCATAGCATAAGCACTCACGTATATGTGGTAAAAGGAGCGGCACACTAATCAGCAACTAAGTAACTAATGCACACCCCCCGACTAATCCCCTCTCCTTGCAGACAATCATCCGCGAAATGAATCGACTGGGGATGATGGTCGACCTGTCGCACGTCTCCAAGGGAACGATGCGGGACGCCCTTGAGGTGAGCGAGGCCCCTGTGATATTCTCGCACTCCTCGGCCTACGAGCTCTGCAACACGAGCCGCAATGTCCAGGACGACATCCTGCAGGCCCTGGCTAAGAACGGTGGCCTGGTCATGGTCAACTTCTATTCGAAGTTTCTCTCCTGCAGCGACAACTCCACCGTGCACGATGCAGTCGGTAAGTAGTTGGAAAAGTTTGCCAATTACCATCGAATTTTTTTCCTGTTGTACATTTTTATAAATTTTAATTTTCCACAAAGAAAAATGATTGTAATCACTTGATCGTTAAGCCTAAAACAAAGATAAATGAAATATTTTAAATTCCTATCGTTCTTGTTTTGTGTATATTCAATTTTTATGAAAAAGTAACGAACCCCATTGTTTAGGCCAAGTATAAATATTAAAAAATCCATTGCCAAGAAATGCCAGGCAGAATGCCTTGTGGAAGGGGCTTACACTATGTGTAGCTTCTTCCATCCGAAATCAATCAAAGCCAGTGACTGGGTCGCGGTTGCTTTTTGTTGTGGCGCTCCCTTGATTGTCAGGCTATTGTTTCAGTTAGTTCATTATCTACTCTTCCTCCCGGACACTCCCTTTTGTCCTCCTTTGGACCAATGTGCCCCGATCCTATTCTGATTTTCCTGGCATTGCTTTTGACGCGCCATCAAAATGGGTCTCGTAATCACTTCCTGTATTTCGTTCTCTTCTTTTCAAAGAACCTCCGATTTTGCCCAACTCTATTCTACTTTCACTGAGAAAAATTTAATTTCACACGAAAATTTCGGGGAAAATAAAATGTAGCATTATTTATTTGTTTTAAAATGTATATTAAATAAATATTTCGCCACCTGTCTCAGTTATCTAAGCATTAATCAACAGATACAAATCTAAACTTATTTGGAATCTATGTACAAGTTATTAATAATGAAAAATATGTAATTTAATGTTGTATGTTAGAAAAATGTTAGATTAAATTAACTTGCTTATAGTTATTTGCTTGTAGTGTAAGATAATCCTCTAATCTCTTCTCTTTACTCTCCTTTCATGCCTTTGTCACTTATTTTGGCTGCCGGGGACACATCTCAAATTGGCACAAAATTTTAATAACGGCTGACTTATGATGGCAAATACGACAACAATGGCGCGGCGAACCACCAACAATGGCCCTTAATGAACTCGGCAACCCTGCCAAACCGCGGTCCTGCTGCCACCCGATATTCTTCACACCCAAAAAAAAAAATATAAATAAAAAAAAAAACTCATTCACTCTGGGATACAGCGCATATTAATCACATTAAGCGAGTCGCCGGCATCGATCACGTTGGACTGGGCGCCGGCTACGATGGCATTAATTAGTAAGTAAAAGTCATTTATTTCACTTAAACTCGCATTTCCTCGCCCCGCACGCCTCGCACTGTCGTATATATCCGCGCAGTCCTCCAGGTGCTTGCCATTCTTTTCCTCTTCAGTTTTCCAGTTATTAATTGATTATATTTAAGTCCGAGGTCTTAACATTGGCATATTGCCAGCGGTACGGCGATGGATGTGGATAGACCGTTATTATTTTACCGCTCATTACGGCCACTTTTGTTCATTTTACTTTTTCCGAGCGGCCGTTTTCCCGCCAAACAACTTGTGCAATCTGTTTACGAGATTTTTAAGATAATTTAATGAGCTCTCATCAGGCAAAAGCAATAAAAGATTATCCACCCATTGGGATGGAAAACTTATGGGAGTCGTAAAATGCCGCCATAATACAATTTCCAAAATGACGAATGCAAGGATCTTAAATTACAATCGAACTTAAAGTTTTTATAGAATGCAAACTACGATAGTTAAATATGAGGGTATATTTATATATATATATATATATATATCTTTATTTAAAATACTTTGACAAATATGCATTAAATAAATAACTCTAGAGGTTTTTCATGAATTGATTTTTCCATTTAATTTTAATTACAGATTTAGTCATGTATTTTTGAAACTCAATGTTAAAGCCCATACAACCACTCACTAGTATCTGTATATTTTCCGCAGAAATATTTAAAGCACGTGTGGCCCATTAGTGGGATCCAAAAAATGTGCATTACCTCAACGAGTGGCCCATTGGCCGAATGTCCTAGTTTGAGGTCCTCTTCCATCGTGCCAGCATCATTATCATCATCATGACCATCCGCGTCATTCGTCTTCATTATCGCTTGTAATTATTCCCGTGATGCTGGTGGAAAATGCATTTGCATAGATTTCCATTTCATTGCGCCAGCGGAGGATGGGAAAACCAAACGCGAAAACAAAACAAAATGTGCAGCAAAAATTTTGGATAGAACCACCTGTGTTTGAGCCCCTTTTGCCTCTCGGACTGTTTTTAAATTAAATATTTTTGAGTACACGGCAGTGCATATTGCATAAAACGAACAACAAAAAATTGTCCATGTAAATCAATTTCCACTGAAATGAACTTCACAATTTGTTTTTGGCGGCGACCACAAAAATTGACAACAACAAACTGCTCTTGGGAGCCTGACGGCGGTAATAAAAACAAGAAAACTGAAATTGCGTACACACATGAATATTTATGGGCCAGGAATACGAAACAAACACGAACATGACACAATAAATAATCTAAAATTCTATGAAATTAGTAAATGTCAAATGGGTTTGGTTCCCAATTTCCATAGGGGAATCCCAATTGAATAAATTCGCACTTTAAAGGTTCACTGCCTGCTGGCCGCCTTTATATACAAATGTACCTATGTGTATGGAGGGTATTTTGCTTATATTATATATTGTGAATTTAATTTTAAGCTTATGCCCCTTAAAAAGCCACAAATGAGTGTGCTATTAATTTAGGCACAAAACACAAAAGGCACAAGCATTAGAGAAATTGAGAAATTTGGACTTGCATAAGCCAATCCAAGAGGAAAAAGGACATAAATTGTTTTGCTTCTCGTTGGTTGTTAGGGTGTATTTTTGGATGAAACTTGATTTGTATTCTATAAAGGGTGTCGGAAAAGTGGGATATGTGTTAAAATTATTAGGACATGTCGGTCATTTAATTGT
Source organism: Drosophila ogumai (assembly GCA_018904815.1). Lineage (NCBI taxonomy): Eukaryota > Metazoa > Arthropoda > Insecta > Diptera > Drosophilidae > Drosophila > Drosophila ogumai. Next base: position 93,272 of record JAEIIJ010016744.1, on the reverse strand, counting down.
TTTGAGTTATCCACTAATATATATACATTTTGTCTTATACGTTGAACATATTTGAACTATTTATTCTTTATTTATTTCATCAGTACTTATTTTTATATTAAGGACCCTGTTTATACACACACATCCGTAGGCGATTTCTGTTCGTGCCATTTAAATCGTGTTTGTCCTAAACGCCGGCATATATGAATGTAGAGCTAAACGATTATTTATTTGTATGAAATGTCTGTTCATAAAATATGATTACCGAGCACTTGAGAGCGTTTGGCTAGCAAAATGTTTATTTATTATTTATTTTCCTTTGTGTGTGCTATTCATTATTTATTTGATTTTTTGCCCAGGATGATGTCCTGCACACACGATTTCTTGTGTTTTGCCTTGCCAGTGGCCCCGCCTCTAGCATTCTGTTTATTCAATTTATTTTTATACCCTCACAGAGTATTATAATTTAAGTTAAAAGTTTGCAATGCAAAGTGTTAATGAAACTTTACCTGCTATACCTTTGACTATTCTAACTAGTATATATGTACATAGTATGTAAGTCGGACGACTACATAATATAGAAACGATCGGAAAATTTTATAAAAACTTAAAAATAAATTAGTTTGGGTTTTTTTAATTAGGTTTTGCGTTTATTTCTCCTTACAAATAATTTCCACTCAGACAATCAAGCCAAAAGCGCTTGAAATTTGCAATCCACAAATGTGGATCAGAGTGAGAGAGTGTGGAGAGAGTGAGAGCCAGTTTCCACTCTCTCGCTCTCTGGAGCAGGATCCGCTCTGCTTACATTTTTATGTGCAGCTTAGTTCCGATTGAAAGAGGCACAAAGTTAAAAATATAATAAATATAAATATATATTTACAATTTATAGTACGTAAGATATTTAAATCTAAAATATTGATATTTTATACGATTTAAAAATAATGTTTTTGTTTTTTTAATTTTCTCAAGACTAAATTATCGTGGATTCCATGGAAAGAGAACGGAATAATATAGACTCTCCTTATCTTGCTTTCAGCACTCCCAAAGGACTGGAGGACGTCTCGTCGTATCCGACCCTCTTTGCCGAACTCCTTGGCGGCGGCTGGACAATCGATGAACTGACAAAGCTGGCAGGTGGCAATTTTCTCCGGGTGATGCAGCAGGTGGAAAAACTGAGGGATGACAAGAAGGCCTCGGGCGTTAAGCCCTTCGAAGATCACCCGAATTTCCGCACCGATGATCCCTACAACTGCACATCCAGCTAATTGGGCAGCACCGGACTTAAGCACGCTGAGGTTGTACCAGAGATGCCAGAAATCGAATGAATCCCGTTTCAAATGATGTATAGTGGCTAATATGAAAAGTAGCAAATTTATAGAAACTAATTTCCAATAGGCTAAGATTTGTATAAGCTTTAAATATGTTTAATTGTAAGATATACATATATGGATATTTAAAAGCCCGATCCTTTGGCTTACAAAGAAATATTCTCCCTTTTCCTCCTTGGTAATCGAAGACGAATTTCTTTTCATTTTAGTGACAATCTACAGACTGCCAGAAAGAAAAAAACAAACAAATTAATAAACTTAACTATGAACAGCACACCCCAAGCCTACAAATTCAAACAAAAACCCTATGAATATTCCCTGAAAATAGTAAAACGGTTTTTTTTTTAAACTCTACTCCAAACTGGACCAACAAGATTTTATTTCGTACTCCCTTTTTTTCATTATATTTCACTAATTTACACGAAAACTACATATCAAGTATGTAATAAATAAAGAAAACAAAGAGTATTATATTGAATTTAATAAAAAGTACTTCGTTTTTTTGCATTAAAAGCCAATGCAAACATTCGCGAGTGGGGAAGAATACACTTAAAATTAAAAAAAATAACGAATAAAATAATCATAGGAGATCCAATCGATGAAGGTTAATACTTAAATGCATTTTTAGTTCACATTTCTAAGCAGTTTCAACTGAAGGAATGAATAGCGTAATGAAAACTAAATTAGACAGTAAGCTAGGTGTGGGCGTGGCACTGCCTGCCGCACAAAAATCTGTAAATACATCCCTATGCCATAATGTAGTATTAATTTATAGGCAGGAACATATATAGAAGTCACGATTTTCCAACATATTCCCCATACAACCACATCGCTCTGTCTCTGTACCTTCTAAAGAAAAATCTAGCCAAATGCGTCTCTAGCCTAAGTAAACCAATTATACATAAACGATAACCAATTATAGCGAAGCCCCAAGACAAATTCAATAATTGTACATTTTCTAAGCCGAAGCCGAGCAACATGTAACTCTATATAAAGATTTATATATATTAAAGTCTATTGTTACGTTTTTTGTACGATTTTTGTATGTGTATATAGCATTTTTACCTATGCTCTCATTTATACAAGGTCATTACATAGTTTTCTAGCAAACAATTCAAGCGTATTATTGTACTGGATCCGAATAAGCAGACTTGTTGGTAATCACACCTAGTTTTTAGTCTGGCCTGGAAGGCCGCGAGAATAAATATATCTGTAATGTTTATACATACATATACGAAATATGCCTAGTTATAGTCATTAAACCGAACTCAACACTCACAACATATACACAGAAACTCAATTCTCCCTGATTATTACCCCAGTATTTATTTGATCCTTGGTTTATTGCCTCAACTAAGACAGGAACACTCACAGACACGCATATGGAAAACCAAATTGTAGTTAAAAACTTGAAAAATGGTAAAGTGTTTAGCAAATAAAAAACTCAAGTGGCAAAGAAAATTGCGGTAAATATAAAAACAATTAAAGAAAAGTCAACGGGTTTGTTTTATTACTGTGGATCATGAACGAAAGGAAACTAGTATTTATATAATATATATTTCCCTATCTTTTGTAAGGCAGCTGCACGATATAGTGGTCTGATCTGCAAAGTAGAATGACCAGAGCAAAACCCACCCAAGTAGCCTATATAACCCTACGGAAGTAGTACAGTCTTGTTAAATATTTTTAATAAAATATTACACCTATTGTCTGTATATGAATACACAAGTTTTTTGGTATAAAAATATGCCAAGGCCTCTACGACTGACTTCTAAAACTCCAGTTGGCTGAGTAACTGCTGGCAGCGACTGTGTAGTGGAAGGGAACTATTCCGGATGGTCTGATCCTCCGTCATTGTCTTTATCATCTTTCTCAAGCACTCGAGATCGTACTGCACGTGGAAATCGTTCATTGTATATCTGTTGAATAGTAAAAGCTTGGTGGCGGCTGCGCTTTCCTCGGCCAAGCGGCGGGCGGCAATGAACTCCAAGAGCTCTATAAAATCGAGGTAGTTAATGCCAAAGCTGGCCCTCAGCATGGTCTGGCTGTGCGCCTCAAAGTTGTCCATTTGCTGGCAATCCGAGATCTCCTTCCACACGGCTGCAAGGTTGCTCTTGAGGTTGTGCCACACCATGGCAATGTTGCAGGCATTGAACCAGTTGTGATTCACGGATATGGTGTCTGTCAGATTCCACACTTGGTGGAACCAGCCGCTGGGCACAAAAACGGCTTCATTGGCCCCCTGATTGATGGTGTAATATCGGACCTTGTGCTGGTCCAGCATCTCCTCGTCAATGCTGAATGGGGGGTTTCCCAATCGATCGTTCAGTTTGAGCTCCTCGCCCGGCGGCATTATCAACCATTTCTTGAGACCCACGATGTTGGTTGACCAGCTGAAGGAACCGAAGACGTCCGAGTGGTAGGAGGTCCTGAAATTGGGGGATTACTCTATTATAAAGGCTGAAGGAGAAGGGATAGCAAGTTACCATGAATTCTTTGGCCCCATGTAGACGAATCTGTAGTCGTCCCTGCCCTGATCAATCAGTTGTTCGTTGAGCCAGTCGGAGGCAAAATATTTAGGCACCTGGTAGAAGCTATAGCCAGGCATCTGGGCCGCCAGATGCCAGTCCTTGAGGTAGAGATTGTCCCGGCTTGCTGTATCCGCATTACTATTTACTTCTGGGGCTTCACTTTCGATTCTGCTCCGCCATCGGTCGAGGTAGTCGTGGAAATTGAGCTCCAGCTTCGTGTGGCTGTTGAAGTACGCGGAGTTGCAGTCGGCTACGGGAACGGGGGTATTACCAATCTTGGTTTTGAGGTAGTCAAAGTTAATGGAGCGGTGGAGCGAGGGCTGTCCGGTATTGGAGTTGACATCCACCGTGTTCTCTGGGACCTTCGTCGTCGTCCACTGCTGGCACTCCCAGTTGTTGGAGACATTGGTGATGATTACGGGCAAGTTCTTGTGCATGTAGAGCCAGAAAAAGTCACTGTAGCTTAGTTCCTGGGCACGACATCGCAGGATCTCATCGGGCAGCTGCTCCTGCTCGACTTCGATTTCCCGGCGGGGCTGCAGCCGAAGAATGGAGAGCGCCCCGTCGTCCCGCTTCTCGGTAGCCATTCAATCTGGCAGTGGGGATTCGATATCCCTAGGCTCCGACTCATCCACCGGCTTTTTCCGCAGATTAATTTGTTTATCAATAAAAGATTTTGTTTTGCAAAAGCTCGATGTCGTGTGCCCGCCGGGCAGTCTGATTAAAAAGTTTAAAATTCGACGATGAAGTAGGGATTTTCTCCGCTACGGCTGGTAACACTTGGCACACGTAACCAAAATGTATACGGATATATATATAACTGGTGACACTAAATGGTAGGTTTGATTCAGAGATACAATTATATAATAGTATTTAATTGTCGTATGCATTTCTGCAACGTAAGACTTGCAGCCGTTAAAAAATTAACAACTATAGCAAAAAAAAATTAACCACTCTTAAATAAAGGTGTGCAACTTTGCTAGATGTGGAACGAAAACATGGGCAGCACTGGTGCGTTGCCAGACTTTTTGTTTTGACATTTTACTTTAACGTTTACTCTTGCTAAAATTCAATTAAATAAATACTAATTATAAATAGAAACTATAAACATACAACAAACAACAAGGTTAGTTAACTATTATCCATTTTTAGCAAAATAATATATGGAATATGTTCTTATTTTTTTTTTAACGGCAAATAACGGTAAATTTGTATTGTTTAAAGCTTTCGTTATTAAAAATTTGCGTGCAATGTCATTAATTAAGTGCTGCCTGTTGTGTTTCAGAACTGTCCGCCGGTTCAGTGTGTGGTCCGAACACTTCGTCTGGCGAAAAGTCGTGCGCAGAAGCCTCATTTTCGGCGCTTTCCGCCTCCATCTGGGAAATAATGTCGTCTAAACGGCCCAGGGACTCGATGGCTTCCCGGGACGACTCCTCGTCCTCGAAGTAGCTGTATCTGGCGACGTTGGCATGTGACTGGGCATGCTCGGGGACCGCCGCAGGAGTAGAGGAGGGATCGGGTCTGTTGTAGCTGCCGTAGAGCTCGCGCAGCGTTGTCCTGGTGAGGTTGAACTCGCGCATGCCGAAACTCATCTTCTGGCCATCCTCGGCGGCGTCCCGGCGCGCCGCCTTCCGTTCGTCGTGCGCCTGCTGCTCGGCCTGGGTGCGCGGCTCTCCGCCCAAGTCAGCCGAACTGTGGCGGGAGGACCAGGAGCTGGAGGCGGACTTGCGGGAGCGCTTGATTATCTGCCTGCACTTGTTCGTTATCCCGCCCACGATCTCGGACACGAGGGCCGTGGCCCCCAGGAAGTAGCCGAGCGCCATGAGCAGGAACATGCCCTCCGTGTCCGCCGTGGTCAGCTGGCGCTCCTCCTGTATGATCTCCCGCAGCGCCGACGACGAACTGGCCTGGAGCAGGCGGCCAGATGCGGAGCGCTGCATTGCCCAGCTCACCTCGTTGTTTATTTTGGTTATGAGGCCGCTCTGCTGCGCCAGAAGGATCATCGAGTCGATCTTGCGCTTGTAGACGGCCTCCCGGGGAAAAAGCAGGCCTATCTGGAAGAGAGCGAAGCACTCCTCGCTCAGATGCAGTGCCGATCGCCGTGATATGTTCCTAGACGTGCACACAGAAAATTACACCCTTGACAGCATGGGCCCTGAGCCTGCTTACTCATCCGAGAAGTTCGACTGCACCAGGTACTCCAGCTGAGCCTTCGAGCCGAGGAAGGCGTAGTTCCAGAAGAAGCTCTGCGTGACGTTGCCGATGCCTTCCTCGAGGGTCCCGACAAACTCCATCTTCCGGTACAGCCTGGAGGTCGGAATGTGAGTGGAGTTCTGGAACCACGTCTCCCAGCCCCCATTGTCTGTGAGTGAGTAAGTGGGCGGATTGAATCAAGCTGACATTCCCCCTCCCTTGTTTGCTCACCCAAGGTGCCCACGCGGAAGAAGAGGCCCAGTAGGTCAAGCACAGAGTCGACGGTGTCCGGAAACGCCGGCAAGGTCACAAAGGCTATGATGGAGCCGGTGTAGCAGGACGTTATAATGATCGTGAAGAGCCAGTAGGCGCCGATCAGGAGACGCGTGGAGTTCTTCTGCGTGTTGCTCCACGAGTACTTGCCGCTGAAGGTGAAGGCGTTGGTGAACATGCCGAACACATACCAGAACATGTTCTCCACCTCGCCCCAGTTGCCCAGCAGGTGGCTGAGGGTCAGGCGGTCGGTGAAGACGATCGGAAAGATGCCCCCCAGGTACACGCAGATGAGAGCCACCCAGACGGGCCACTGGAAGGGACCCATGATGGCCCTGTACTTGGGCAGCGCCTTCGACGCCAGCGTTATGAAGGCGGCGCAGTCCCGGGAGTGCCCCACGGACATGTCCGAGTCCCGCAGCCTCTCCTCCGTTATATAAATTCCGGACATCCCCATGTCGACCGACCGCTGCACGATCTGCTGCTGGATGTTGTCAACGACACCGCGTGTGAAGGCGCGCGTGGGCGTTTCGGTGATGTCCACCGAGAAATTCAGGCGCTTCGCGATCATGTTCAGCAGCCGAAACTCCACGCCGTCCCAGCGCAACTGCCCCATGCCCGAGGAGTCCAAAGTTCGAATGCGGAAGATGAAGGGTGGCTGATTGGCGGCCGAGACTTGGAAGCGGTGGCCGGCAAAGCCCGTTTGGAACTTTGGCGGAAAGAGATTGATGTGTGGCCGCGACAATGCTCCCTTTATCCAGCTGGTGAGCACCACGGGGGTGTTGGAGCCGAGGCCATCTGCGTACAGCTTGTGGGTGTACAGCACGTAAGGACGCTCCTGTGGCGGGATAAAGGGGTAAATGTTTACTTAATCCAAGTACTGCTACTCACTCGCAGTGGGTCGGCCATAAGGGATTCTCCTATTACCAGCAAATTGACAATGTTCGAGGACAGTTCCGAGGACAAAAAGTCACGCAGCTTCCACTGCGTTGACCTAGAGACAAGAACAACCCGGCTTTCGGTTTGGGCCCCCAGAATTTTGCGCGTCATCAGTGGGTCCGAAAGGAACAAGATATAACTCTTGCAGTTGCTGTCGATGGGGCTTGTGAAGTGGGAGTTTTTCGCCTCATAGCGAGCATTAATCTCGCCATGGTAGAAGGTAATGGGGAGAGTCTGCGGAATACACACAATGTTTTTAAAAGAAACAAATAGGTATGCAACTGAGTAAAAGTTACCTTGAATAAGTTCTCCAGAATCAGGCCATCTGATTTTTCGACAAAGCTATCGTAATATATGACTGGCGGGCATTTCCTAAGGTACTCCTCGGCTATTTTATTAACCAAACCCACCAGAGAGTTCGTCTGATCGAAGTTGTAGGCATTCACGTGAAATTTTCCGGCCAAAAGCTCTGCCCGCGGCTTGGGATTGCCATGGAAGGTGGGATCGACACGGCGCCTACTTCGAAATTTCGTCCGATGGCTGTTTCCGCAGTGTCCCTGTCCATATATCTCCTCATTCAACTGATACCGACTAATGAGTCGCCGGCTAACACATTTCTCTGGCACCTCAGTCTCGAAGGAGGCTCCTGCTGTGGCGACCCATGAGACGGTTAATAGAACTGCAACTATCCAAGCTCTCGGCTTCATCACGACTTCAAGCACTTCAGGGCTCTGGTCTGAGTTCCAAGTGCTGGCAGTGGCGGCACTTGCAGCTCTATTTATACCCTCCTAAGGGGCAGAATGGCTGCACGCTAGGGGTCGTCACCCCATCAAATTAAGGGGCTCCCAATCGAGAATATTAATCGTAACACCTGCGCCAAAGGCTTATCATAGAACTTGATTGGTTCACTCATAATTGGGTCCTGGTTTTTATCCAAAATAATCAATCCCAATCCCATGTTATTTTAAATGGTAAATTTTATTTATAAGGTCGGATCTGAGATAATCTATACTCTATAACTCGGATGCCCCACTGGCTTGCAGATTTTGTGATGAATAAAATAATAATATGTATAAGAATGAGAAGTCATCAAAATGGGAGCCACATGGCGTTTCATTTCAATTTTCATGCGCTTCCGGCCAAAAGACATGTGCCGCAAGTTTTCACTTTCACCCACAAGCAACAGCTGCAGTGGCTTTGGCGGGATTCTTTTTTAGATTTAGAACACGCCGCACACATTCCGGTCCGCCTGGGACTGCGCCATGTTTTTACGAGCTGCCTGCCGGCCGGAATGCAGGGGCGGGGTTGTACTGGGTGCCGGGTTTGTCTGTGGGGGACGGTTGTGATTTCATGTGGGTGTCGCCCGAACTAAAGCTGGCGATGAGTAGTTCCTGATAGTATTTAATAAGTGGACGAAACTGTAGTGCTCTCTCTCTTGAATATGCATTAAAAATATCCCATTAAGAGTAAGGTTCACCGCAAATTATTCCGTCACATCAAATTGCTTCATTGCGAATAAATTTGGTGGTGGCGACAATCTTAATGAGTTCTTAAGCACATATACTGCACATTGCTTCTGCCTTAATCCATTTTTAAACAAATTATGGCCTACACTCGAAGAAAATAATATTTTGGCAAACATTACGGAAATGTACAGACTGCAAGATAAATACTTATATTCCTTGTCTTTCTGGGAAAAGTTTTAATTAACATGGAAATAAGAAGCAAGTCCATACTAATTTTTTCCTGTTTCTTCTCTTGGGCTGCGTACCGATTTCCATTTCAGAGCACGTCTGTTTCGGCGACAAATTATGACGAACTGTGCCCCATCATTTCCATGCATCCTAATAAATACCCACATGGCCAGCTGCGATGCCGCCAAGTTTGTTTATGTGCTTTTTGACCCAGGGTTGCCTCTTATTGGCCGTTAACGTCGGCAGCATTTAGCACGATCACCCAAATCTGACTTTAGTGACTCTTCACCACCCCGTCGGATTGAATTATTTCAAAAGGTGTCATCTACTCCCTACTCCCAGACCCAAGCAATGGTAACTGGTCCACCTGCAGCTGTATCACAATGCCCGCCGACGACGCCGTCTGGGACGCCTCCGCTCTTTTCGTTTTGAACTTTTGTGCCAGAAAGCAGAGACACTTGAACGACAGATGCCACTGAATGCGCCACCATCCACGTCCGAACGTTGCCAAAAAGATCGGCCGCTGGGTGCAAAGTCCAATTAGTGACATTCTGACAAGATGTTGCACAGAGCCTCGCGCCGCGGCCACCGCATATGTGCAGCTGTACATATGTATATTCAGCCGTGTGTGTACGAGCCCGAACAACTTAATGAATCGGTGGTCCGCAGAGCGAAGCCAAAATGCTATTCTAATTGTCTACATATTTTTCACGGCTGGCGCCAATTTTTTTTCGTGTGCAGCCCGCTATCAGCTTGTTAGATCCGCGAATCTTGGCGTTCTAGACAGCCAGTGCCCAGTGTTGAGGTTGATTCGACTCCCTTTTGATATTTAAGCCAGAAGGGAAGCTACTAGCTTTGACATGAGGCAGTCACCACTTAGAAAATTTGAAATTAATGTGGGGCCAAGATAAATTTAAATTTGGAATTTGCAGAAATGTGCTAACTAAACTATAGGCAACTATTTATAATCAACGCTTTGTACTATTTTTAGTAAGCATATACGAATAAAAGCACATTAATTAACTGTCTAGCACCTTCCGAGGTGTCTGGTCCCGATTTTGCACAGTCAGACAGTGCGAAGTGTGTGGCCTGCGTACTGCGCATTCAATAAGCTTATTCATTGTGGATTCAGACCTACAAGTTAATGCTAAAACTTGGTCTTGGAATACCAGCCAGTACTCCGATCTAGGTTACCTAAGTGCCGTACTATGAGTGGCGGCTGCATCAGCTGAACGCATATTTGCCCCGATAATTTATCCATTTAATTTTCGAAGAAATTGACATCCATTCAGGGTCATTTTACCTGCTGCTCCTACTCCGCTCCACCGAATGAACTTTCCAAAAGCACCTGAGAAGCCCGGCCGACCGCACGCTGCAGTTATTAATTTAGGCAAGACAGCAGCGCCGATCAACAGGCGATGCGATGCCCGCCGGCATATCATCAGCGGTGGCAGTTGGTCTGCACCTTTCCATGACAAGGTGTCCTCAAAGAACACGGTGCACGGTGCCAGACCACTGGAAATAACGACAGAGCCAACATACCGATGTACCGATGGTGGATATGTGAATAAAAGGTGCACATCTCGTGTTGGGTTTATGCGGGCAAATCCCCTGTTCATTATCTGCCATACTCACTCCCATCCTGCCCAGCAACTTTGAGGAGTTTGCTGCGTTTTGCGAACTACTAACTTGCGAATATCGTGCGCGGCATGAACCCGGCAAGGCAACCGGGCAACAGATGCCTTCGGCACGCAAATGAAGAATTCAAACCAGTTGCCGGGACGGCGACAAGTAGAAGTGGCGAATGCGCCAACATTGGCAAATGAGTGGCCAATAGCCCGTGACCATCCCGCGATGGAGCTGCGGTGCGGCATGGCATGTGGCACCGCAGTGCCAGTGGCGTCGGGTGGGGGGCTGCCAGCGCGGGAGTCCGTTCTCCCATGTAATGTTTCCAGCTACGCTCATGCGTGTCAACTGCAAGCATCTGGTCGGTCGGTCAGACCAGAAACCTGTGCTGTGCCGCCGGTCACTCACTTATTTGCATTGCGTTTATGACACGGCAATCGCACCGAGCCGAGGCCACGGCAACCAGCTGTGCAGCTGGCGCCAGCCAAAAATTAACAAAATCGTCTTCTGTCTGGCTCTTTGTGTGTTGACTGCAAAAATGAAAATTCCCGTCCAACAAAGGACAAGTGAACAATGCAGTTTTATGACAAGGATTTGACAATGCCTGCCTCTAAATGGGTAACGGCAATGGCAATAGCAGGAAGTGCACTTAGGGCCGACGACAGGTACCGCAAAACCCTAAGACTTTGCTTCGTATGATCCAATATCGCAACATGTCTAAATAAATACAAATTCAGGTCTCTTATGGCAGCTTTACTTTAGTGCGAAATGCCTTACCCGCTAGGAAGACTTCTCCAATGCGGAACTCAGCGTGAGTGACACAGGCCCCAATCCCCACTCCCAATCCAGACCAGAGGTGGCCCACTGGTATCAACGCACGCACAGGCGGGTATAAATAGACAGATTTGAGGTGGATGCCACCGTCATGACCACATGCTAAGGCCTTCTCTATTAAGTAACTCATTCCAGCACCTCGTTTCGGAGCTGCAGCTCTCGCCCAAAGCGGTCTCGACTTTCGAATTACCAATTTGCTGCTGCTGCCGTATTGCTTCTGTGTAATTTCCCATCTGCAAGAGTGTTTGGGGCGAATGGAGGCCACTGACGCAGTTGCCAATGCGCTTGCGGGTGTTTCCCGTACCAAGAAGCGTGGGAATCGATGCGATACTGCTCCCCAGACCCATTAAATACCCCGCCCAGAGTCGTTCTTTTTGCGTGCCAGAACCCTTTTTCAAATTGCAATGTGGGGGCTGTTGTCTGCGCTGTGTCTCGCCAGCAGTCCCGAACTTTTTGACATTAATAGCGTACTTTTTAGCATCTAATTGTGCTCCATGGGCATGATTTCTTGCACGCATGTCTTTGATTGCCGGTGTTTGCTGCGCCCCTTGGCTTGCGGCTGTCACGCTCCGCAAGAGGGAGTGGCATGCATTCCAGCTCCAGATCTAAATTAGCATTGGATAATGTTAATTACTTGATTGAACCGCTAGTGATTGCTGCTTTGGATCCCCTAGATGCTGCCTCTGAGCTCGCAGGCTGCACTGGTGTCTAGCGCTGGGCGCAGACCTTTTAGCAGATGTGGTCTTTCCACAAACTTTCCCAAATAAATTCCCACGCAATCGACTTTGCAAAGACACGTTGTCGCCAGTCTGAGCCCAACCGGGTGCATATTTCACACATTTCACACATTCTGGACTCAAGGATGCGTCCGCTGTTCCTGTCCTTCTGGTCAGCATATGTGCCACTAGCCGCCGGCAGCGCAATTTCCATGAAAAATTGCAAATCAGGCTGACGCCGCCAAAGGTCACAAGGCGAAGCCGAGGAAAGCAGGGGCGTAGCTAAGCAAACACTCTGAGGGGGTGACGTATTCTTCTACTAACAGTAATGAACATTCTTGGGGAATAGGAGCCCCTCTGGGAAACGTCCGTGACCGAGAGAACACACATGCAAGGCTCAGCTGGGTTCCCATGTGTTCCATCTGGATCTGAGCTCCGTTCCTGTAAATACATTTTTTAAAGTCGGCTGCCGCAAACAATCCTTTCACCACCCGCACTCCCCGTCCGGAGATTGGGATAAGATTTTGGAAATGTGGTAAACAGATTGGCGGAAACTGACGCTGGTCCGTTGCAAGACTCGACTCAAGCGCTTAAGTTGTCTTACTTCCGCGGCAATGCCTGTAGTGTAAACAATTCCTGGGGTTGTTACTGACGACTGACACTCATGGTAGCCGAGCCTCCGGTAGGAGTCAGGGCATCACTCACAGGTGCTTGCGTGCTCTGAACTCTCTAACGAAAACTATAATTTAATCGTCACTGAGCTAGTATACAGTAATGTAAATGTACAGCATGTAAATCCCAAAACCACGTGCCAAGGCTTGCTGAATAATACTGAACGCAACAGGAGCAAACGTGACGTCACATGGAAAAACATGTGCATATTACGGCAACGTTATGGCCGCAGGAGAAAAATCGCAGTCAGATGGCATCCGAGGTAATCTTGCTATGCACCTGTGGCATCTAAGGTAAGAGCATGTGTACACATAACACCCCCCCGGCACCAGCTGAAACCGAATTCTTTTTTTTTAGGAGTACATCACGTGGCACTGGTACATAAATACACGACATTTGTCGATGATTTAACAGGGACTTAAGTTGCGCAGAATATTGTTTGTTAGGGAAAGTGAAAAAGGTTAGTTGATTCCGCATACTTTTAAGGGACCAATCAATAAATAGAAACTTTAAAGAATTTTTAAAAGAAATTTCTAATAAACGTATTTCACAGCTCTCCTCCCTTTTGCAGACACATGACCTGCGAGAAAGAAGTCAGTCCTTTCCCCGCTACCTGTCCTGGCTGTGTGTAATTCCAGAAACTTATCAATCGTCCGTGCGTCTAGCGAAACTATTGGCCGAGGCCGGAAATTAGTCTGAGGCGACTGAAAGCAATTAGCGATCGAGACACCTACCCGGCGCGGGTAGCGCCAGGCCGAGATCCGTGCAGGTAGAAGTGCTTAATTGACATATTCACCTGAACGCAAGTCAATTATAATCTGCAGCACTCACGGTCCCCGTCCCCTTTGGTAATAAGCATATTGATATCGGTAAATCCCTGCAGGAATACATACAAATATCGAAGCCAGAGTGATGATGTTACCTCGCCGCTGCGAGCTGCGAACAGAAGCCAAATCAATAACTGCAACTTTAGCTAATTTTATGCGAAACCTACAGAAATAATTCAGGGTAATTCTAGCCGGGCCCCAAGGAAAAAATGGTTTGTCTTAAAGGGACAGATCGAATTTCGCCGACACGTACACGGACCATTTTTGGAAGTCCAGCCTCAGGCTCAGCCTCAGCTCCTTATCCTTGAACTTCCAGCTTGACAAAGGAAAACGACCAAAAAGCCCGATCGCGACCTGAGCGGCGGCAACTGCCGACTGGAGCCTGTCCAGTCCACGAAAACAGGTTAGCCGGCAGCCCAATCGCATTCTTATAAAGCAGAACAAGTCTCTGAAAAACGAAAGTCATCATTCAAAAAGTATTTCGCGCGACAGCCACGAACTCGTGCCCAGCGTATGTACATCTGCTGAGTATATCGGACTGGGACTTGGACTGGGACTTCGACTGGGACTAAGACTCAGACTCAGCTCAGACAACCAGACGAAACGAACCCTAACGATATTAGTGGCTCTGCCTCTTGTTTTTAAGCGGCAGGGGTTGTATTGTGCCGCGTTCGAAGGAATGATCATGCGAAACTTAAACTTTTTTCCTAGAATTCCCCACTTTAAAGTTTAAACCGAATACGCATAGAAGCACACACACATCCATATGTATGATCAGACACATACAAGTGAGCATAAAGGGACAACCAAGTGTGTGTAAATTGTTGAATTTAATAAACAATATCACGGCCTGGATAGGGTCTCGCACTGCAATCATTACTACGATTTAAGCACGCAAATAAATGTCAATATGCAGAAGGGGCTGGACAAAAAATATTGATTGATCTGAATCCAATGTCGACGTCATTGCAATCGCCTTCAGCCGCAGGAGCAGGACGTGGGCCCAGCCTCAGGGTCACTATGACGCACTTGCCACCAACTGCGCAAACGCGTTGCTGCAGCGAGAAGTGAAGGCAATCCTGGCACTGACAGAAGCCCCCATAGATGGCAGCCAGCGTAACAAAGCTTTAAGACAGCTGCGTAATAGAAGGACCTCCAGCCAAGACCAAGACTTGCCAATCCTCGTTAATGCGATAACATTTTGCCTTGCATCTGTGGCAGATACTCTCGGTGGCAGCGGGTTTAGTGACATAGGTTGGTGGAGCTTGCAACATGTTCGCGACCGGGTTGGATGCTGCCTATCATCGCTGCCATTGAGGAACCCGACGAATTAATAGGGAGAAGCATATTCTTGTCGCTGGATGAATTAATAGTTAATAATTTTAATTAATAATTAAGCAATCCCCAATAGATGGAATATAAATATGGACAATAATGATGGCATTACTTTAACAGGGGAATCTTAAAAAATATATAATAATAATAACAAACCGAATATTTATATTTAAGGGTTTTTGAATCAATTTAATTCCACTTTTTAAATGTCAATAAAGCATTGTTTTAACAGAGGTGAATACTTCACTTCATGACTTATCCCCTAAAAGAAAGGCGAGCACTGGTGCCTATGACATTCTGAGGAATTGAACCATCAGTATATAGTATAAAGTATATAGTTTTGCATTGGTTAAAAGAACTGCAAATTCGTAAAGGTAACTAGCCACACTTAGTTAGCACTTGCAGGTGCGAATTCTACTCAGGACCATTACAACGTATCCATTCATAAAACCCATTGAACATGCTCGACGGCGAACGACTCCCGGCGATGTCGATCCAACCGGGTTCGACCGCGTGTTGCTTTTAGCATGAAGCCGACCGGCCGCTGGCACTTTCAGATACAGATACTCGTATACAGTATTCGTATTCGTATTCAGTTCGTTCAGATACAGATACTCGTTCAGAACGTCAGATACTTTCGTCAGATACGGTCGTGCTGCGGTCGGACCTGCGTAGAAATTCTCGTAAACATTCAAAACTCGCCAAGAAAATTTTGAAACTGACAAAAAATTGTGAAAGTGCCAAAGCTCAACATTTAAGTAAAAAAAAAAGTGCAAATTATAGGAGCCGCAATTATATTTTACGTGAGATATCAATTTTGATATCAGTTTTTGGAAACAAAAATAAAAAGTACCATTAAAGCCGGCTTGAGCCACTCTTGGATTACGCGCTCCCCCCAGAGGTTTCGGCTTTTGCCCACTCTTATAATGGCAAACACGCAGCCGGAAAAGCTCTACATGCACCTAAGCGCAGCCGAATTGGCGGCTATTATAATGAAAGGTGAGTTAAGCGCCCGAAAATGTCAGAGACAGCACCTATGCCACCTGTTGCCTGCAAACTCTGCAAAATGTGCAGTAAATATAAACGACAAAACGACATTTCCGTATCAACTTTTTGGACTACAGTCTACAGACTACAGCAATTCCTCCCAAAGACTCGATTCGGTTTGGAATAAACTTTGCAAACTGAAACGCTGAACGTTGGCAACTGAAGAATGACTGTCGACGGGCTCGGTAATTACCCAAAGCAGCTGTGCCCAGCTAACTGGCGACAGATATTCCAAATGGGGGGGGGGGAGTGCGGTGCACCCACACCGAGTCCAGCTCCAGGGCCAGCTCCACGCCAGCAGCAGCAACATAATCATAAAAGTGGCAGTCCTTTGAGGGTGGCAATCTAGATACAGACAGATACGTAAACAACGCCAACTATTTGTCGCCAGCTCAGGGTTTGCGGGGGGCGGGCCGCGGCGCATATGTCAGGCAGCCACTTTGCGCGCTATTCTGAATTGGGGACGGCGATGTCGCCAGACATATTGGCAATTTGTCTGTTTGCGGAGCTGGAATGGCAGTTGGCCTCGAGAATGTGTATCCTCATTCACCACCGCCTGCTGACTGTGACAGCTTTCCAAGGGGGAAGTTCGAGCGCTCTCCCCTCTGGCCCCCAAGCCAAAATCTGGATTAAAGGTTACATCTAGGATTACTTGGTCCCGCACTGTCCCCCAAAGTGCTGATAACATTGCTTGTACGATCGACTAGTCCAAGATAGGGGACATCTTTAGGTTATTTTTTTTTTTTCAAGCTCTCTGCTATTTTCCTTTAAGATTTCTTCTTTTTGTGCAATTTAACTTGCTGAAGAACGAATAATCCAAGCTGCACTCTTGGCTTTTTTTCGTCTGTGGACCAGGACACAAGAACTTTGAGCAGGGGGGAGGGGCACACATGGAAGCTGGGCCACCGATTATGCCACCAAACTGCATCATCTGGTGTTGTGTGTGTTGTTGCGTTTCATTCATGAAAGTGATGCGTCATTTTACTACAATATACACCATATAGTCGAGTCGCCTCACATAATGGCATATACATACGTGTGTACAAGTACAAGTTGCGATAAGCCGCGGCTTCCCACACACGGAACGCTTCCCAGTGGACCGACCGCCAGCCAGCCAAAAGCCGCCTATGATGATAACCTTTCGCTGGCCTTTGGCGTGAATATGGGATTTTCTGATGCCTCTGACAGTTAATGTCTGCCGCTTTAAAGTAGGTTTTAGCTGATTTTCACAGGAGGGCATTCATTCCTGGAAGAAAAGGCCAATAACGCGCAAACCATTGACAATTTTGGCGAAAAACCTTTTGGGCTGGACTCCAGAGCTGGAGACGGATCAGATGCATCCATTTAAAATGAGCTTGTCCGCCTGCAAGGGGTATGACAGGTACTTGCCAAAATTTATACTGGGAACTAGGCCCAGTCACTAGTTTAACTGACTTTTCAGCCTCATGACAGCGTTGGAGGGTTGGCATCACTAAATAGATTATATAATTGGAAATTTGATAACACTTTTAATGGGACGTTGGCCATATATGAGTCCTGCACAGGTGTTTTGCTCGGAAGATGCCAGTGACGATGGCGACTCGGAGGCAAACATTTGTCTAAATATAAATTACAGTGCTGAATATATAATAACGGCTCAGCACAACACACAGGGAATGGAGCTGGGAGCTGGGAGCTGGGCTAACTGCTGTTATTTGAACAGCCTGATTTCGCGGCTGCAATGCCAGTCAGCCAGCCAGTCAGTTGCTTTGAATTTGGCTAAGTTGTTTATCTGTCTAAAATTAGAAGAGATAGCGGAGTATTGTGCTTATAAATAGTTGTGTCAACAGACGAAACGCACACCTTCCGTAAAATGTGTACTATTCGGAGTCAGTACCTTGCCGACTTGGATAAACGGCGTTCGAATTTGCTCGTGCCATCTGTGAATGTGTAGGTGCAAAGCCGGGATCGTAGGTATCGTTATTGGCGTAAGCTGATACCAAATGGTACTACTATATGCCTCTCAGACAGATGTTTCGGTTTATTCCAGATTGCGAGGCGGAAAAGCTCACAGCCAAGTAGGTTCACCGCTCGGACAGCTGCTGTCTTAATTAGTTAGCCAGCAACCCCTCCCTGGAACTGTCGAAGCGGGTGGGAGCGCTTTGACTCCCCACTGGCCACTGGCCACTTGCCACACTTGCCCCTGCAATCCGGTTAAACGCTCGCCTCAATACGTAAATCGCTAACCGGGTTGTTGGCTTCCGATGCAGCGACTGCTGCCTGAACTTGAACCGACTTTACGCGACTTACGCGCCAGACGCGAAATAAATTACTTTTAACAAGTAAGCTGCGTTTAAACACTTTTGAAATACCTGTGGAGGTCAGTGGTAAACTGACGCGGCTTGAAACAGGTTTCATTTTCTCGATGCGATGCGAAGCGATGCATAATTTGAATTTACATTTTCGGCTGCATTCGAGCTGGCCGAATCAAGCTTGGGTTGGTCTTAGGATGATATCCAGGGGTATCTCTTTCAGGTCTAGGATACTAATACTGTTTTGCTTTATAAATATAAAGCCAACGCGGGGCCTTTGTGCGTATTAAAATTTAGCAGCCACAGGGGTGTCGTCGCACAAAGGCAGTTCAAACGTCAAACCCTATTCGGAATGGCTGGTCTGTTCCGCGAAAACGGGGGTTTTTTTTAAATTGGCCAACACCAATAACAAATGCCAAAACTGTGCAACCGGTTCCCAACTCTTAAACGTCATAGATAGAAGACAACTAACTCAACTCTTTAATTTTGGTTTATTTTTAGATTCACCCAATTCCAATGACCGTGACGCAGGTTTCTGTTCCGCCAGCTCGGAAAGCGAAGGCGGAGACGACTTGGCCGTCGAGCACTCGCGCAGTGGCAGTCCCGACATCGCGCCAAAAGGAACAGAAGACGCGTCGGACCCTATCTCCAACTCCAAGCCCATCGCCCTGATCCGCAACAAGCGCAAGAGCTCGGAACCCTCCAAGGTAGTGGGTTCGCTGCCCGGGCCTTCCGTCCCTTCCACTGCGAGCATGCATGCGACGGGTCCGCTCAAGAAACGCATTCGCTACACCTCCTCGGCCGACTCGGCGGTGGTGCTGACACCTCCAGCCGTGGACTCTCCGCCGCCCAGCGGCTGCCTGGCATCCTCGCTGAGATTGGATCAGGAAATGATGCCGAATCCGGCCCACATATTCGCCCGTCACCCCGGCGTCACCACTTTGCACCGGCCGTTCGCCTCGTCCTATCCGGAGCAGCTGGAACCGCTGGCACTGGTGACGAAGAAAACCCTTTTGGACGCCGAAAAAGAGGCGAAAGCGGAGTCCTACCCCAAGCTGCCGAGTGCCAAACCGCAAACTCCAAAAAAAGCGCTTCAGAAGAAGGCAGCAAAGGCGGTGCCCACATCCTCTTCCCTGCTGGACGCGAGTCTCAGCGATGAGGACACTTGCAAGGCCCCAGCCGGACTGAGGTCTGATGTGTCCATGTCGCGACCCCACCAGAGCCAGCACCACCATCAGCGTAACTACAAGAACATGACGCGGGAGCGCCGCATAGAGGCGAATGCTCGGGAACGGACCCGCGTCCACACCATTTCCGCCGCCTACGAAACACTGCGCCAAGCCGTTCCGTCCTATGCCAGCTCCCAGAAACTCTCGAAGCTGTCCGTGCTGCGAGTGGCCTGCTCCTACATACTGACGCTGAGCCGGATGACTGGCGAGGACTACAGCGCCGACCAGTCCGAGCCATCGGTGGCCGACTGCCTGGAGGCCGTCACAGCCACCATTCAGACGGAGGGCAAGGTGAAGCGGAAGAAGGACGAGTAATCGCAGACGCCCATCGAGACATTCAATGCGACTGATTGCCGCTACTGTTCCTGATAACCAATAGCCGGGTGGGCTCGAGCTGCATCTGCATCTGCATCCAGCATTCCTACCCACTCTCCGACTCTCCGAGTCCTAGGCATAGTGGTGGTCACGGGTGGCCGAATAGCTTTAAAAGTTTTCAAGGCTTTATTTAGTTGTAACCTACAAGACCGGGATGCGAGTCGAGGGGAAATGAAATGCGCGAAATACACTGTAATTGTACCATTTACTGATAGATTAGAGTTAGAGCTTGATACCAGCGATGTGATCCTAATTTAAAGTCGCTTTTTACGGAACATTTAAGGCAGTACAAACAGTCAACACCAAATGATATACAAACTGAACACTGAAAACTGAACATTAAAAAGACAATAATCCTAGCGGACAATAACGTGAACGTTTGGCTGTTTTCCAGGCTTCACGCGCACTCCTTCTACAAATATTTTAGAACTGGATTCAAATTTGAAGCAGCCATAGCACCCTGCCAAAATGGATGGGTTTTACACTAATAGGTATACGTATATTAAGCTACCAACTAAGAAGTCTTACTGAACTGGATCGTGTTCTTTCGTGGAGAAGCAATAAAGGTGGCTCTTATGACTGACTCTGATCGATTAGTGCGATTTGTCCAACAGTTGCCATTGTGAGTGAGAGGAGTGTTATCGAATGATTTGTAATATTTGCATTTGTAAATAAGAAAGTCCTGAAACATTTCAGCCCCTGTAAATAGTCCCAAATGTAATCTCATTGTTTTAGGCTAATAGATAAGCGTTAGTGCCATAAAAGTGGAGAAATATACAAATCTGACTGTCAACAACGAGTATACTTTGATTTTTGGCCGGGGTCTTAGGTGGACTTGGACGGGGACGGGGCTGACCCATTAGTCAGCCCGGGTGCGAGCGCACTGGGGATTGCAAACAGGCACGAAAACCAAATAGAGGTGACGGCGAAAAGGGGTAATTTATGTCTATACGCTGAATAATCTTATCGCTGGCAACAAGCTATTTGGTATATAAACTCCAACAGGTGCGATCGATTCGGGTGCACCCGAACTCACCGGCAGAGCCGCCGCTGCTATCATAAACGCGTTTTGGCACACCACAGTCAGTGGCCTTATCGGGCCCAGAAATAAATTTGTCAGCTAATCTAGCAGGCACAAAGTTTAACGATATCACCGCCGGTTAGGCGGGGTGCAGGCGCACCCATGACGTATCCAGGAACGATGCAGCACAGTTAGCTATGCAAATGCCAGGCGAGGCGCCTGCATCTAGTTGACCCAGTGCAATAGCCAGCACAAATTACATCAGCTTAGTAGCCCAGCATGTTGGCCGTAGAAAACAGGTTAATTGGAGCAGTTTCTGATCGGCGTATGATAATGACTCAAGCACGGGCGTTATTCAATTGAAACCAGGTGCTTGGGCCGGCACTTGTTTCCCTGGAACCCATTCAAAGGCACTTGCATCTGCATATTTATGTGGCTGAAAAACGGTTTAGTTAGTTTACCCGGCACCAAGGCTGTTCTTAAAAGGCGTTAAAACCGAATCAGGCGCCCAGTCAAGCACTTGTTTTTTATAAAATTAATATTAAATATCAAATCGCTTTGTGCCGATCATTGGACATGATTCAGCGATTCAACGCATTCCTACATATACCTAAACCGAAGCTACTATATTTCAATATACTAAGCACTGAGGTGCAAAATACTCCCGAGAATCCACAGGCAACATTATCGTTTGCGGATGACAATGACTTTCATCTCCGGAGCAACAAAGTCTGTTTTCTGATCACCTCGGGAATTGGTTGGTTCAACCTAATACAGTTTCCAAAGTCTTGTATGAAAAAAGGATTTTTTTTAGAAGTTAGAAATAGTTTTAATTAGAATTAGCATAAAGCCAAAGCTGACGCAATCATCAGAGTCTATTGCAGAAACGCCAGATGGGGAGTATTACCAGATACGGTTCTGAGTTCATTTCAAAAGCGCATTCATTTATCAATGAATTCCTCTGGCCTGCATTAATATCACTGCATACCAATGAGCCTTTAACAATTAAACATTTTACTTAATTGGAAAGCACAGACTACGTAATAATTATGTTGTTTTGTTTATAAGTGCACTTTTGGACATAGTAAAATATGTTGTTTTGCACAATGTGCAAAATAGGTAGTTCATTGAACCAGGCGGCAGTTTGAGTTGTTTTTTACAAATACAAATATTCTGTGTAATTCACTTGGCTGCACTCGTAAAAATGTTTACCTAAATTCGCCCTAACATTTCCGTATATTTAGGAATTCGACCTTAAAAAGGAGCCAAAGGCGAGACACTCCATCAAATGGGACCCTTTTACTTAATTTTAAAACCATTCTTTTAAGTTAAAGGCGATTTTTGTAATGCTACTTTTCTACAATATAGAACAAGATTTTTAAGAGTGTGGGGATCCACCACTAATATACCCCTACCAGTTTATACATTTACTGTTTGTGCCTTAATTTAGCGACAAAAAATGCCAGCAAATTTTGTAAGGCAATATAATGGTAGCAATCATCAAAAATAATGAAATAAATTTTGCCAATGCACTTAAATAAGACAAGCCTAATTTATATTCTGTCAACGATACGATTGGACTTCGGCAGCAAAGATAAAAAAAGAGGCTTACTTGGAGAGCTCGCGCTCATTTAGATACCCTTTCGCAGCCAAGATGAATCCTTCTCAAAGGTGTATACTTTTTGATAAAAAATTTAAAGGATTTACAAGAACTGAATGTGTTTGTTCATTCATACCCACTGTTAGGGCATGCTGACTGAGCTGACTGAGGCGCTGCCCATTGATATTAATAAGACTTATTCTCTCACATTAAAATCTCTCTTTTCTGCAGGCCAAGTCAGCCCAATGCCCAAAACGAAGCACTCCGGGGTCCTACCTGTGGCATTGGCCTCCAGTTGGGACCCCAAATCGACATCTGTTGCCACCTGACAATGGCCTGAGTTACCCAAGCCAAGTGTGCTTGGCTTAATTTGAGCTAGCGGTGGCTGCCGACGCAAAAATTAGCATTTGTGTAAACAAGAGAATAAAATAAACTATGGCAAGTCGGTGCATCACATGTCGTGACGAGATGTTGTTTTAGTTTGCTCCCAACTGAGAAATTGTTGCGCAAATATTGGCTTTAATGCCGTCTAAAAATACCCCGTCTCCGGTCGCTGGTAGTTGCAGCTTTAAGTTATACGACCAGACGTCAAATATTGTCGCACCTGTCACAGGTGTGGGCAACGTCTATTTCGGGGAGCAACTGCGCGTGTGCCGCCTCCTCCGCCTTGGAGCCACTGCGAGTGCCAGTGCGAGTGCGAGGGTGACTCGAACTACGTATCGTCTTGGCATCGGCATCACATGCTGGCCGGCCCCGAGGCGTGATCTTTCCATTAAAGATGCGTAAAAATTAGCACGGGTGCCGATGCTGGCTGGACTACTTTGATAATTAACCAAAAATTTACTACTCGTTATAAAGGCAAGGCTAAAAATAGAAGCCGGCTGCCTGGCTTATTGTTTACATGTTAAATTGCCTGCTTTTGGGTTTTTGTCTGGGAAGTGGGCTATTTTAAGCTCGTCTAAAGACTAGAAATACTATTTGTATATGTACTGGATATTTCTGATGAGTTTGTGGAATAGGTCACTGAATAGGAGTGAATTTTTGGGGGTCTGTGCATTAGTTCTGATGTTCGAAGAAACCACTAAGAGTATTGAAGATGCTGTGTAGATTTAAGATTAAGATGCAGTAGAAATACAAGAGTAAATGCTACCAAATATACTCAAGATTCCGGCCCAATGTATCCACGCACACCAGCTTCGCTGAAACTATTTCTAACCCAAGAAGATGGGTTTAGTTTGAGAGGTCGATTTCCGAGAACATTCGTACAGCTGGCGTCACTCAGATAGAAATGCAAAATTCTTATTTGCAAGGCAGTGGGGATGGTGAGGCAGCGAGTGTGCGGTCCCTGTGTGTGCCTGTGTGTGCGCACACGATTGCTTGGCGCCTAGATTGCAAGGCAGAAGTGACAATTTTAAAATAAAACCAGACTGACGGAGCCGCGGGGCTGGGGCTGGGGCTGGGGCTTGTGGCGGTGCCATTGCATCGTTGACCAAGCGAAATCACAAAGAAAATAAAGGAAAAGAGGCAAAGCTATTAGGCGACACGGCGCGACGGCTACGGATACTCTTCGTCGCATGCCAAATGTTTGTCTAGCAATTTTCGTGTAAAATATTTAAAATAAACTTTCCTGCCAGCTGCCCGCCTAGAACTCCAATCCCAAATTGTTAATATTATTAAATTATCACTAATAGATGCATTTAATTCGCGTTTCTTGGCCAAAAATATGGCCCAATAAACTCGGGCTCGCTGCATAGACACACGCTGGCCAACTGGGCACTGCAGTGGGCAATTAGCACGTAATTTGCTATAATTTAAGTGCGGCCGCCAGTCTGCAGCGGTTTGTTGTTGTTTTGAGTGCGTAATTGACGTGGCAGACAGGAATTTAAATTGACGGATAGGCGACGGCGGTGCAATGGCGGTGGGCAACGCGCAGTGCGCCGACGCACAGTCCCCCTCTTCCTCCAGGCTGCTCGTTGCCGGCGTCAATCTTTTGCCGTGCGTAAGTGTCACTACATGGCGCCAATGATCCATACGCCATTGGCATTCATTTAAATTGCCATCTAATAGTCATTACATTAACGGTGGCCCATGCAGAAGCAAGAGTTGAGAATGCCCAGAAAAATAAACTTAAGGTCTGTGGAAATATTTTAGATATCAGGTACACGTCTCAAACGATTGATTTAGAGAAAGAATGTATCGAGATCCTTAAACCAAAGTAATCATATCGCTCCAATAATATCTATTAAGCTATTAAGTTAGAAAACCCCGACATACAAATATGCGTGGGGGCGTTCTCAGGTCGCCAATTTATTCAGAGAGACGATCCACTTTTCGGCCGCGTTATAAAGACTGTTTTTGCCTCGAATTTTGCTCACCCGCTTGCGTGAGAGAATTTGAAAGAAATCAACGCTCATGACGTTGACTACACCCGAGCATCTGCAAATTTGATTTAATTCATTTTTAGCACGCGATTTTCATGGACGAGTGTCCGAGTGTCCTCCTCCTTCAATTTGAATTGTGGTAGAACCGAATTCAGCGAGCAAATCGTTCCACAACGCTACCAACTTTATAATTTTATTTCGCATCGAGTTGGAGAAATTAAAATAACAATTACTGAATAATAACAACGTGGCTGGCTTGGAGCCGCAGCTGTTGGGAAAGTCTCAGCGAACAAATGCGCCATAGAGCAAACTGACGCAATATGCCCGGCGAATTGCAAGCTTATTGATTTCCCGGCTGCATATATCATATCATATATATGTACTTCTGTGCATGCATTTTAAAGCATTTTAAAGTTGACAGATTGGTATCTTGAAGGCAGTATCGTTAGTTTTGGCAAACAAACTACATAGTTTTCTATATTAATACTACATTGTTTTAAACTCGGGGACCGCAATTAAATCACTGAAATTTTTCGTCTGCCATCAGGGCCACGAAAACTTAAGGACGTGCTTTATAAAACAAAGCAAGTAGCAAAGAAACAGACGCCGACGCCGCCGGCTGCTTGTGCCGGGAGTCGGCGACGGAGACGGAGACGGAGACGGCGAAGGCGACGGCAACACCGAAAAAGGATGCGGACGAACGATGTGTCCAACTACCATATAAAAATATGCAATCAAACGAGTGTAAGATTGATCTCGGGCGATATTCTGAGAAGAGAGCCGGTGCTCCAGTCTGATCGTTGGTCCCTTAGTTGGAGGAGCACACGCACACTCACAGGCATACCGGTAGTATAAGCACAACAATTTTAAACAGGAACGAGCGGAGCGGTCAAATATCGGTTTAACAAAAAACAAAAAAAACAAAAAACCAAAAAATAAATAAATAAAAATAAAAATAAAAACCGGCACGGCATCTTACCAATTTTGTGGATTTATCGCTGACAGCAATGGGCAAGGACAGTCTTTAGGCAACAACTAAAATGTTATATTATTTCCGAAAGCCTTTAGAGCTTTGCATAATTTGTAAATTAGTTTCAGAACAATCGTATTGCCGTATCTTGGCTCTATACTGTGAGCTGTAGCAACTCCAATTACCTGCTCGGGGTGTCCTTGCCAAATCCGATATCCGCGTAAAAGGCCGTTGTCAGTTCATCAGTACGTAATTGATTCTGACAGTGCGTACTCGAACTGACACCTCACCAGGGCTAGTGTGAATCCACGGGATTAGCACATACACAATGCCCCGTGAACGGGGCAAAAAGTGATTGATTTCGCGGACTTTTTCGAACGGCAGTCGGCGGCAATCGGCAAGTTCCATACAAATAAATATGTGCAAGTAAGTCCCAAGCACCAATTTTTCGATAAATTCGCTTTTTCGTTTTCGGACGGCAACGGCGTAATTCGGACACAAGGCAGCAACAGCGAAAACGGGTTGCATTCCGTTGACCATTTCAAACAATCGGCAGTGGCAGCTGCCGAGCCAGAGCCAGAACCAGCGAGGAGCAGGAGCAGGAGCACCAGTGGCACCAGAGGAGCACGAAGCCTCAATTGAGGTTTAATTTAGAATGTACCCAGTGCCACCGCACCATGGAGGCATTGATTGCACACAGTGTTCTGTGTGACATGGGCACACAGTCGGAATATTGATAAGCCTTGCTCACTTCTGCGCCTCGCCTGGCCGGCCGGCTAATCGGCGCAGGCCGGCGAGGACAACATGTTGTAAATTGGTGCGAATGCATTTGTTACCATTTATTCAGCCGGCAGCCCAATTTTGTGCAATATAATTGGACTTTTTTGGACGAAAAATGTCCAAGCTCGAAAGAATGTCCGAGCGTTAATTATACCTCGAGCTTAATTAATTTTGGTTAAGCACCAAAGGCTAAAGGATTTTCCAGAAAACATTTTTAATTTCCGAATAAACATAAACTAAACATGCAACGAGAAACACGGCTTATTAATAAATATTGTTGTCGGCCGGGTGGCGGCCAATAAAATTAATAACATAATAACTGCTGATAAATGGCAACATTGAGTGAGTTATTTGCGAAATGCGATCATACGAAGGAGAGATGCCAAAGCCAATGATTGGCATTGAAAAATGTGCAAAAAACGCGAGCAAGCTGCGCTGGTAAAATATGAAATTAATAAACTGCAGGCAGGCAGAGTCCGACCACAAATCTCCTGCAGCTGGTTCAGCGATAATTACCTCACGCTCGATGGGACAAGGATCGGGCCCGGTCATCCTGCAAGCCAGGTAATGAGAAAGCTGGAAGCCAGAGGCATGGTTCTTAACAGAGACAATCACTGGTTTTTATAAATACTTTAAATTTTAATTGCAGTTATGGAACCATAATAAAATAATAATAAATATATTTAATAGAATCCCTTGCATTTTACTTTCTTCAAAGCTAGAGGTGTGGTGCTATAATTCTGAAATTAAGATCCCTTATTAAGGTTAAAAATTGAGAAACAAAGTTAACTTTTATCCGAGATTTGTACAACTTAAGTTTGGTCGGTCTGTGGCTTCTTGGTGCCGGGTAGAAGGACCTCCCCTTCCCAAAACCATAAACTAAAATCAATGAAATTTTAGATGCTGCTGATACAATTTATAGACACCTATTAAAAATAGACTGTCGGGTTGAATATGGGCATCTGCTGAAAAATGTACGAATGATAAATATGCGTTTGTATGTAGGCACAGGCCATACGGCATCCGAAATGGAAACCCAATTTGGAGGCACAGTCGCATCAGTAATCCACTTCATTAGCAAAATGGTCCGAGGCATGCGTGACACGTACAAACTTGAACCATAAATAATACTTTTTTCTTGGCAGACGCTCGCTACTTCCTTTGGCAAGCCTTGGGAAATATTTGCAGGCTGGACGTTTTCGGCCTGGCTTATTTTGTTGCTGCTGCCGATGCTGCTTTTTGCCGGCCATGACAAAACAATGTCAACTGTCTTGAGAAACACATGTAGACATAAACGTCAATTCAGGACAGCCTGCGTGCCCAGTGCCGACTCTGGCCTGCCCGGCCATGCTGTGTCCTTAATCGATTATCATTTTTAATAATCAATTTCCGAGGCCCTTCGATATCAAGCAGCGGCTTCTGCTCTGCCATCCATTATGGGCAGACGCACAGGCTCTTCCTCTGGCTCTTGCTCTTCCTTTGGCTCAGTTGACGACGACAGCACGTTGACATTTATGAGTTGGAGCGCGGCGCAGTACCCTAGGCCATTTTAATTGCAGAATCACAAAATACTCGGTGAGCAGAGATGAAATCATAAATCTGCGCACACAGAGAGTGACAGGCGGCGTTTGGGTATCATTGCAGACCTACGCTTTTCCGCCTGCTCCCCTCCCCTTGTCCAGTCCAAATAGATGCAACGAAGTCAACATGGCCCTTATAAATTTGTAGAACATGTCTTTCGACAGGTTGCATTTCCGAACAGTAGCATATTAATTGATCTCGGGGCGAACACACATATTTTAACGGCCGGTGGTGGACTTCTCAGGTTGCCGCCAGCGATTACGACCTGCAGAAGGTTTTGTTAGATGGCAGGCTGAGAAGGACTTGCTTAAGATATAGTTACCTTTTACTGCCTTTGGCCCGGCCTGGCCGCCCTCTATGACCACTTCCCAGAGCTTGACGTCGCCCCGGATGTTCACCATGTCGACACAGCGAGGGTTCATCTGATATTTGAATTCCAGCATCAACTTTGTGTTGACGAACAGCTCGTAGTACCCACTGCGGCACACGATCACGATGACAAAAGAACCGCCCGGCGTGAGGGTTGTGTTCAGGCGCGACTCCTGGCAGTTCACCCAGTTGCCATTTTGGTAGGCGCCCCGTTTGATCACAGCCTTGCCGATCTTGTCATGCCTGCTCTGCAGAAAAATGGGACTGAAGTAGAAGGACACTCTGGGCTGGGGCCAGATCTGCTGTCCTTCCTGCAGAGCGATGCTGAAGCTTTGGGGCATCAGGCAGACGCGACCTACGATCCGCAGGGCGTTTCCCTCATCCAGCGGAAAGCCTTTCGGAACCCTTCCGTAAAAGGGAAGGGAGATGCCTTTACGGAGGAGGAAATCGTTGGTCGACACCGCGGCCGACAGGAGAAGCGATTCGTTTTCCCCGTCAGCTTTATCGTCATCTGTTTCCTTTCTGGCCGCCCCAGTATCGTTGGTCGCCTTGATCGTTTTCGGCATGGAGTGAGTCAGGCGAACAGGATACTCGGACACGAAGTGGCTATTGATAACCAGGTCCGCGACGTCGCCAATTACCGTTACAGCTTCCAGCATCCGGTAGGGCATACGGTGCGTATACGTCGCAAAATGGTAGCCGTTCACCGCTATAAGGAAAACATTCTCCGTCAGCAGGATCTGCATCCAAAAGGACGTGCCGCGGCTCAACTGAAAGCTAAGATTCGACGAATTCTCTTCGGGACCCCACTTCTCCCGGATGCGCGAGTTGCGTGTAATGTAGTTTTGGGGCAGTCGTGCCCCCACTTGCAGCAGCACATCGTACACCTTGTCCGGCGGTTTCGAGAGGAAATTGATGGAAAAGTGCTCACAGGCCCGAGGAATCATTCCGTGGAAGACGAAACATTGCCCCGGACTTGGGTACTGGACCACTTTGAACTGCTTGCGGCAATGGGACTGCGAGCGCTCTTCGTAGAACATGGAGATGGCGTCCAGGTCCCGTCTTAGGGCGATGGCCTTGGCTCCAGGAAACATACTCGTGGTCCCGGGGACTACACAAATACATAGCAAACGACAATTAAATCAAATTCAGTTCAGTTAAAATCTTCGACAAAATACCCCAAATTTTGACATAATATTCCCAAACGTAGACACTTGGGAATAAAAAAGAAAATAATAGAATTAAAGGGCGCTTATAGGGTATAAAAATAATTAATTTTATTATTATCCGTTTTATTTATTTATTCGCTAAGCGCTTTAAAAGATGGACCGTAAGCTCTGAAAGCTACATCTGCCCACAACCTGTTGTGGACACGGCAGCATTCTAAGAGCGAGAGAGCTTGTTTGATTCCACAAGTGTTCCCATCTGCGTGTGTATTGCAAGCTTTCATTCACGCCTGCCAAGAAACGCGCCAGTTCACAATAGAAAGCGTAAAAACATTTAACTTTTAATGGTAATAAGATTATATTACACTATTATTAATTCAACAATACACAGTAAACGTTCTGAGTGAATAAAATCCTTATCGTATTATTGTCGCCTATCAATGAGAAAACAAGCATAACAGAGACACTATAGTTTGGACACAGCTAGTACTCGGTTTCAGTACACAAAGGATTGTGATAAATGCGCACATTCCTTCCTTTTATTACTGGATTCTGCTCCAGCGTCACATTCCACAGCTTGACGTCGCCCTGGATGTACACAGTGTCGACTAGCTCGGGGCTGACCCTGTACTTGAACTCCGTGATGAACTGGCGATTGACATACACCTCGAACGAGTCCTTGGTACACACGATGACCAATATGAATGTTCGACCGGGACGGAAGTTCGTATCCAGCTCCGAGCGCTCCTCCTCGGCCCAGGCACCGTTGAACCAGGCATTGCGGCACACCACAGCCTTTCCTAAGGCGCCGCTGCTGGCCTTCGAGAAGCGGGGGTTTAGGTGGAATGCTATTACTGGATGTGGCCAAATGTCCTGTCCCTGCTGCAGGTTGATGTAGAACGAATGGGGCAGCAGTCGCACCCGTCCCTCGATCTTCAGGCATCGCCCCTCGCCCAGCGAGTTTGGCGGCAGTGCGCCGTAGTAGGGCAAGGTAAGCCCAAGGTCGCTTGTGCTGTGATCACTCTTTGGGGAGCTCTCCATCTTGTTGGTCGGAGCGCCAATAAGGCACCACTCCTGGGGTATGGTGACGGCCTCTTCAGCGCTGGCGTCGATCTCGTCGATCCCATCATCTATGTGCAGCTCTATGTTCTTTGCCTCCGACTCCGGCAAGCGTTGGGGATAGTTCATGACCAGCGCCCGCTGCATTTCCACGTCCTCCACGTCCCCCTTGACCTCAAGAATGCGGACGTCCTTGTAGGGCACTCGATGCTTGTACTCAGCGAAGTGCTGGCCGTTCACCGATATCATGTAGCAAGGGTTTGTGACGAGCACTTGGATGGAGAACTTCTCCCCGCGGGACAGGCGGAAGGGCAGTGCTGAGGAGACTTCCTCGCTGCCCCATATTTCCTCCACTTTGGTGTTGCGAACGATATAGTTCTGGGGCAATCTTGGGTTGACGTGCAGAGCCACATCCCTCGATTCGTTGTTGCGGACGAGATTGATGGAAAATCTGGGAAAATGCATTAAACGTGTAGTTGATTGCGTCAACTTGGGCGACGTCCGTTTAGCATACCGCTCGCAGTTTACCGGCAGCCTTCCGGAAACGGTGAAGCTGAGTCCCTCGCTCAATTGCCCGATCTGGTCGTTGTAGTACTTTGGCCGTGGATCCGTATATTCGTAATAGGAGGCCTATAAAGGGAACCGCAACATGTAAGATAAAAAACACAAACACAAAAGAGCAGATATTCTGGCAAGTTACTAAAATGGATGGTGATGGTTGCGTCCTCGCCAGGTCATGGGGGAATGCATTTTGCAAGTCCCCCCAATAGGTATACATTATATCGAATAGTGTGGCAAGGCCTACTCGGGCTAATCCCACTTATGACGCCATTCCAAGTCTACTGCCAATTCCATACATTTAATGTGCGCACGTACTTGGGCACTGTTTTTGATTGCCTCAACCTCAACAATATCCACACTAGCTATTTTTGGCTTAAATCAATTCATTGTTGTAGTCGTTTCCTCTCAAATGTTCGACATTGTTTACATATTTAAACAGCAAAGCAAGCTCCTTCTTAGCAAGGGTGGATCCTTTCGGACTCCAAACGTTCCCAAAGGCACCACAGCGCGAATCAATAATCCCCAACTCCATCAATTGGTGCTTACCTCATTCAAGCCACCTCGCTTTTTCTTGCGGCAGCAGCAGAGCCACTTTCCGGACAGGGCACTGAGACACATTTTATGTCCTGGTCAACTGATCGACAGTGGGGACTAGATAATAGTGCAGTTATGTACACCTCTATTGGAAGCAATGATTCAACATCGTCCTTGCACAGTTCACGGCACACGGAATATAAAAATGAATAAGCTTATGCTTATACTTTGAACTGCTTTTAGTTAGTGGACGCCATGGGCGCCAAGTTGGTATGGAAGCGCCAGGAAAATAAGTGGACAGACAATTGTTGTTTCACAGCTGAGGAGGAGCTTGCTGCTTGGCCGTTGTTATTTTTTGTTCGATTGTCTCGCGCTTCGCGAATGACTCGCTCGAAGAGAATCGAAGGAGACAACACCGCTGCTGTCGCTATGACAGCGCCGAAAAGCTCTTTGTGTTCGTACATAAAGCGCAAATCGTTGTTTATCGACCCCGCGATTCTCTGGCAGTATATACATATGGACACGTAAGTAAGCCGCTGATTCAGCTTCTCCGTGGGAGCTACGACTCCAGCACAGTTGCTGTAAACAGTCGTTCAGATAATTGCCGTCTTGTGTGTAAATTGGAGAATTATTTTGTCTTAGCAAAACAAACCGAAGCTTGGGGCGGACGCGACTGTGCCAAACAGCTGGGAGAGGGCTTTCGAAGCACACCCCAACAATGCGAATGGAGGAGTTACTGCAGAGAACGCTAAATGTCAAAGTAAAGACGCAGTAGAGGAGAGAAAAATGTGTGGACGAAAATGAGAATGTAGTAGTGTAAAAACTGGCTCTCTCTAAATTTAAAATTCACTAATTGCAAAGGCACACCAGGTATCCGACGATTGCGCCCCACTTTTCCGATTACGTACTTTACACTCCCGTCCGTCCACCACCTCGATGTCAGTGAAGTAGTCCATCACCGGTTCCAGCTGCTGGCCCTCCGCCTGCAGGAACCTCAAGTGCGCATTCCGGTCCCGTTCCCGGTCCATGTTTTGACTGCACTCGGCTCCCGCCTCAATGGCCGCAAAATCAATCACGTCAGGTCGATGCCGATGCATGTCGGAGATGGCCGGCCTGTCGGGGTTATCCAGAAACTGACGCAACCAGAGCTCCCGACAATGAAATCGAAACAGTTGCAGGCGCCGCTTAGTCCGGTAGTAGCTCAGACTTCGATCAATATTAAAGGCGTTTTGCCACAGCGCATCCGACAGATCAACGAGTTCGCGAACGGAATGGCAGACCAGTAGTATTATCGCCGTCATACTACCACAAAAAACAATTGGTTAGCGTTTTACACTGATGCAGAGATGCGACTTTGTTCTGGGGGTGCTCACGCTCTGCTCTCACTTGCTCTCTGTGCTCTCACACTGGCTTGCTCTCGGTCCGCTGATAACTCTCTCTCTCTGGATAAACGAGATGTTGTTGGGGTCTCAGTAAGGCTGGAGTGGGGATTTTTATGCGCGATTTTTTATTCCGAATTGTTTTCATGCCGGTCTGACGGTCACTGTAGTCTAATAGCCGTCACCTATAGCCTAAACTTTGTATCGACACCAAAATAGCTTTTTCCCCCTGTGATAACGCACACCAACGCACATATGCGTGGGCGCCCCATGTACATATGCGTATATGTACATATGTAGTATGTATTCTTTTATATAGGGGACTTAACACGCAGACAATTTCCAAACTGTCCAAACTTCCGATAAGAATTCAGGTATGAATGGGCGGCGATGAACCAGGTGATGCACCACGGAAGATATTACCAATAGCTTACATCGTCGTTTCCGAAGCGCCGATAATTAAGCTGATCGCTCCGCTTCCGTTTCTTGCAGCAGCAGCAGCAACTCATCCCGCTCAGATAGATCAGATAATTCTCACTCACAAACACAATCCAAAAACCAAGGCGTTATCAGTGGGTGGCTGGCCTCGAACGACCTTGTTCACTAACACGAGTAACTATGTAAATATTCAAATTTTGTTTCTTATATTTAGGTGGCAGATAATAAATTCTTTTGGTTCCGAGAAACACAGGCTAAAAATATTTAGCAATGCTTTGACTCGGCATTAACAACCGCCGTCAGTCACGAAACTTTTGCAACTGAATTTTGCTTTGCACAGTTTCATCAAGGGGACTGAGTCAGCCACCAACGCCTCGGCATAGTACATTCGTTGATGTACGAAAGCATGAAAATGTTAATTGTATGACAGAATACTTCTAATTGGATATTGTTCTTCGATAAAAGTAAGCTTTTTACAGCCCCAAGTTGTTTCCAAATGATAAACTTGCGATCGTACTTACAAATAGTATTACAAATTTATTAGTTTTTGATAGAAAAATAGAAGATAATGGTTTTTTGTTTTGAGACCAAATCAACTTTTAAACAAGAGAAGCACTATGACCTCTGTGCTGATTAAGTGTGGCCTTACACAGTGTCTTTACACAGTTTACGCAGAGGTCATAGAATGGACATTGATCGTACAATTGCACCTGTATAATTTTCAGTAGGCATCTTACAAGCCCCACTTTGAAGAAGGCAGCAAAATTAAAACTAAATAATAGGCTTCTGGGTAATCGTCGATAAAAATATAATTCAAATAACGCAAACTTTCAAAGATCTTAAGGTTAAACTTCCCATTATAAATGTATACATATATTCTAAGTTCGATCATTACAATCGTTCTTCATAGATGTATAAATGTCGTTAATAATTTGATGATTTATAAGAAAACGATTTCAAATAGTTGTACTATTGTCTTCGAATCAATAGGGTTCTTCGACTCTAATATGAACTAAAAGAGGTCCAACATTCGCGCGTACATTGTACACAGTTGAACAATTCCAAGACACTTAAGCTATGTATTTTTCATTTTTCAAAAATAATTTCTCATATTTCATATGTGAAAAAAAGTGTAAATCTTTTGTGGCCGGGAAGTAATCAGCGCTGCCGTGTGGAGCGCGTACCCATTGCGTGCTGTGATTTGGGGGATGGACCCTTGTAATACTTGGACAAGCTCTTGCTCGTGCGGGTCGGGCGGTTGCTACTACTGCTGCTGCTGCTTCGTTCCATAGCCTTTTCAGCGTCCGTCTTCAACGGCATTTCGTCATCCTCGTCCCATCGCTCCAATTTCTTTTCTTCATCGCCCGAGTCCGCTGTGGCATCCGTCTTGGATCTACGGCTCCGGCGATTCCGCGACGAGGAAGAACTCACGTCGGTGCGTTCAGATTTCTCGCTGAAAATTAGGAAATGTTACTAGGTAATCCTGTAATATAAACGGGTCCAACTCACTCCTTAACGGACAACCTGCTGTCATCTCCGGATGTTGCCGTCTTCCGCTTGAGCAGTGCCAGCTCCCGTTCCGCAATTACTTTTTTGCGCTCATCCGCCGATTCGGCAGCACTGAGCTTGGTCGTAGAATCCGCCAGTTGCTTGACGGGCTCCTCCTGCTTCACCCGCTTCAGTTGCTGCTGCTGCTCCTGCGCTTGTTTCAGCGAACGTTTCAGGGCGCTCCTAAGGGTGTCGCGCGAGCTCTCCGGTGCCACATCCTTGCCAAGCTGAGGAAGACCGATTGCCTCCAGCAGCTTCTGGCCGAGCGCAGCCTTACCCTCCGACTTGCGAGCGGGTGCCGTGTCTGCTTTGCCGCTTTCCGTATCTCCACTGGCTCCATTCGACGGAGCAGCCTCAGTGGCTTCGGGAAGCTCTTGGTCAGTTGTGGGTAGAGGATCGACATGATGGCTCGCAGCCTCTGGCACTGTGCTTGTAGGTGCCTGGGACGGCTCAGCCGTGGGTTCTTCAATTGATTGCTTTACTTTTTGAACAGTTTTTTCAGATTGCTTCAATACAGATTCCTCTGAGACAACGGAATAAGCTGCTTTTTGAGTCTTCACAGGGGACGAGTCCCTCTTGCTACGCCCTACAGTTTCTGGGGGTTTTGGGGCCTGCATGACGGTTTTACGCCTCTTAACAAGAGGTCGAGTAATTGCAGGTTGCTCTAATGGGGGGAGTTGCTTGGTTAAATGGTCATCCACAACGTCCTCGGCGGCAGCCGAAGCGTGTGGTCCCGCTTGCAGTGGCTGCGCCTGCGGCTGTGGCTCGACCAGCACAATATCTTCTAAATTAACTACACTGCTTGACGCACTACGTCGGCGGCGGGAACTTCGTTGTTCCTTCGACTCCTGCTGCTGCTTAAGCAGTGAGATAAGAGCTTCGTTAAGCGCATCCGCTGGATTTGATCCAAATTGTGATAGAAGCATAGCGTTGATGTTCAATAACTCGCTGCTCACATGGGCCGCATTCGAAGTTGAAGGCGATACTTGTCCGGTTGGCCGTTCTCGAGTCCGCACTTTTCGTTGAGAACGTTTCACAGAAGATACACTAACCGACTTTCTGGGCCGCAGGGGTGGAGGTGAAGGTTCCAACTCTGTGGGACTGGACGGTACTAGTTGAACCGACGTCTCTGGTGGTAGTTTGTAAGGCATTGCACTAGATAGGTCTGTAAGTTTCAGTAAATCCTTTGTGGCTGGCAAAGAACTGCTCAGCCCAGCAGTCGGGATCGCCGTTGAAACAGCCTGTTTATCTTGCTGTTGAACAACCGCCAGCATGGGGCCCAAATAGGGACCCAAGAGTTGTGTGAGGTCCGTGTCTTGAAGGAGGTTGTTATCCGACATAATAACACCAAATTTTGAGCACTTTAATCGAGCCATTTGCTCTTCGCAGTTACCGGCAGATATTGGCCACTTCAGCGCTTTAAGAATGAGCATCAACAAGTCCGGATCCCTTATAACGCTGCCCAAGGAAATTGCATCCGAGAGGCTTTTTACATTGGGCATTGATTTGGTCGGGGGTGAAGCATGTGGGCCGGCTGAAGATTCAGTCAGGTCGAGCGTGACCGGCAATGACTTAGCTTGACTTGGCGGCAGGCCTTTCTTTAATTTCGGCGGAACCGTCTTAACCAAGGGCTCTTCGTCCTCCCGCTTCTTTTTTGGCGCCGCAAAGATCATGTGTTCCGGCAACGCTTCCTCCACCGATGGCTCACACCCGTACAGGGCTTCTTGAGGAACTACTGTCGCAGTGACAGAGGGCCGAATATCATCGATTGGGTTCCGGATTTGCGCCGACTTAAGCAGCGACACCTGCCCACTGTGTATGGCTTTGATGTTGTTCAAGGCGTTTTTGAGATTTCTGCGTTTCTGTTGCAACACGTTGCTGGGTAAGTTTGCCATTCCGGTCCCTTGGGTATTGGTAGTTGGAGCAACGGATGCCGTTGTAGTTCTGGTGTTGTCGTGCACATTGCCGGTGATGCGTCCGTGCGTCTGAATGAAGTTTATCACACCGGCCGGCGACAGTTTCTTTTCCGGGTTCTTCCTGGGGATACTAATTGCCGATATCTCGGAAGTTAGAGGCACCAAAGAAGGCGGATGTTGCATCGACCGCTGTGCAATCGACATCGGCGCCGATCCGTAGCGAGAATCCACAAACACGCTACTGCGACGCGCCGGCGGCAAATTGCTCCTTCCAGTTGCAATACCAGGAGGCACGACACTTTCTCTAGGCTCCCTGACTTTACTGGCGACAATGCCATCATCCTTAGGCCAACTCCCAGCCTGCGGCTGAGACACTGTGATGGTGGTCTCCGGCACACGGGTCAGCATAATAGGACGAAATTCATCGGTCTGCGAAAGGGTTTCCTCGCATCTCACAGTAGCCTTGTTGGATCTAGTAGCAACGTTGCTGTCGTCTTCTTTAGGTCGGTTCCCAGCCTGGGGCTTGGCCACTGTAATGGTGGTCTCCGGCACGCGGGTTAACAAGATAGGACGGAATTCGTCTGTCTGTGCAAGATTTTCCTCGCTTCTTCCAGACAGCTCTGCCGCTGGAGGCTCGCTGAGTCGTGCCGCTGCTGCTTCTCGTGCATTTTTCGGCTGCAAGTTGGAAAGATTAGTTTATTTAAAGTGTTTGCTATGGAGGAAAGCATTTCAGTTTACCAATGTGCTGAGTAGGAAATCCCGAAACACAAGCTGTGTGTGCTTGGCAATGTTTGAGAGCGAGGCCGTGGCCTCAACCTGTCGGTAGCACGACTTGCAGAGCACCTTTGGCAGTGGATCGTCTTCAGCGACCTAGAGGAGCAGTGAACGTATATGAGAATCTTAGGCTTTACAACTCCTTGTTATCTTCTATTCTTTGGCAGCAATCATACCGATCTCCAATTTTAAATTAAGCGCGCTCGGTCTGGTGGTATCCAGGGCTGGCGCATAAAAGTTTCGGTATTTTTTTGCGGCACATACTAAATAAGCCGATGCTGCAGTGCAATCTCCACCGATTTACTTACGTTCAGATAGAGGTGGCGCGATATCTTATCCTTGAGGCCTTGGGTCTTGAAGATGAACACACTCTCCACCACCGAGTTGGTCTTGCTCTTCGTATTGGCCGCGCAAATGCGGCACAAGTGCTCGAACTGGGCATCCATGTTGGCTTCGCACCTGCACTTCTTTTATGTGGTCGCCCTTTCACCTCCAGAGTCAGAGCACCGCACGCAACATGCTACTGGCAAAGACGAAATGCATTTTATAAAATCTCCCACGGGGCGGAAAATAAACGAGTGCGTCGTCCCGAGCCGCTCACTTCGCGCTCACACCGAATTCACACACACTGCCGTACAATAATGCGGCTTGCCTTGCACACTACATTTCGTACTATTTTACACTTGCAATTTGAGAAAGTCGCCTTGCCGAGACTGAGCGAAACTAGCTGAGAGCGCGCAAAACAAATGGCAGAAAGAAAAACAAATAATAACAAACTGTATTCCGTACGAGCAGTGAAGGCAAAGAGAGCGCAAGTCCGTAAGTAGAGGGCTGAGAGAGGGAGAAACGATCTTCTTGCTCTCTGTCAAACTCACATTTTGCTTTCTTCTTTCGACGTTGTCCGCACTCGCTATGCTATGCTTTTTGAGGAAAATATATTTTCCCTTTAAATCTTTGTATAAACCTTATTTAATCGCGTTTCGGCTGCCCACAGAGCCCACTAACTTTGACAGGGCCACTACAGTAGTTTTATCAGCTTTAAAAAGGCTTTTGCCACAACGATTTCACCAGCACTTGCGTCGCGACGAGAAAACGAAATAAAACTGAGCGAAATAAACGTTGCTGCTGTTTGCCATTACACTCACCACCCACCCATACTAATGCATTCCCGCACGCACACACGCGCGCCGACGGCTTACTGTACTCGTCTCTCCGCCTCGCCTACGTTGTTTTTATGCGCTCGCTGCGGCTGTGGCCTTTTGGGCTGTTGGCTGTGTGCGTGCTTGCTGCCTGACTGTTGCTTATTTTACACACATTTACACGATTTTTTTGTTTCTGTATTTTTTTTCGTGTTTCGCGCACTGGTGTGGGTGAACGCCTGGTATTCAGTCTGTTTCATGGCGCACAGCCAGTTTTCCGCTCTATCCATGTGGCCTCAATGCCTGCCCCGTCTAGCTGTGTGCGTTCTGGTCGGGTTTTCTTTCCGCAGCCGCGGAGGAGAGGGCCGGGTACATTGGATCTATGCAAATAATGTCATGGGCCCGATATTTGTCCAGAAGTATCAGGAAGCTTTCGCTTTCCCATTGATCTCAATTCAAACGGCACTTTAGGTGCTTTGCAACTTTAAGCACAATCAGAACAATTAGCTTTCAAAAACAAAAATATACAGTTAGAACTGGAGGGTATTAGTCGACTCGAGGCGATGCGACTCCCCACGACATGCGACTCCTCTCACCAAAAAAAACTAGTCTCTTCGTTCGAGAGTGTGCGTGTGTCTTATTATGTATGTGTGTGAGTATGTATGTTTGTGTGCTTCAGTGCTCTGATCTTTCTCTCCTTTTGTTGCTTTTCCTTACGCTATCGCGCCATACTTTTTCACTTATGGACGCCTGTTGTGTGTGTGTGTGTGTGTGTATGCAGAGAAACTTTTTACAAAAATCCGTTTGTGTACATTACGCCGACTAGGAATTATTCATTATTTTTCATAAAACGCAGAAGGGTACGACTTTGTTAGATAAGGAAGCGGCCATTTTTATACATTGTTATTATGTAATTGGCT
Organism: Drosophila ogumai; assembly: GCA_018904815.1. Classification (NCBI taxonomy): domain Eukaryota; kingdom Metazoa; phylum Arthropoda; class Insecta; order Diptera; family Drosophilidae; genus Drosophila; species Drosophila ogumai. Next base: position 53,247 of record JAEIIJ010016744.1, on the reverse strand, counting down.
AAGAAGCTTCATTATATATACATATGTACAAAGATATGTTTGTATGTATGTAAACATATAACATAAAACAAATAAGTAGGCAAATGTTTGGTATTTTTTTTCGTGTTTTAATGACTGCCAAATGTATGAATGCAATTATATTAAGTTACATACTTACATATATAATGTCAGCTTCTCTATTGTACATTTGTATAATTGTAAGTATATTTACATACATACATACATATGTACTAGTATAGGGGTACATTAAGAGGCTGAGGATCAATTGGGGAGTGGATTCAAAAACTTTTTTTGGTAATTTTTAACCAATCCATTCCCGAACGTTAAATCTATGTAGAGATCGTATGCTATAGTACCTTCTTTCATCACTACATACATATGTACATACATATTGCATCCCTACGCCGCAAGGTATGCAATGCATTTTTGTTCGATTTTTATGATGGTGCAGAGAGAACTTTCTGCAAAATTTGATATTGTAATTATTTACAAGGGGTTTCCTGCCATTACTAACTTATGCATACATATTATTCCAAGATCACATGCACACTGCAGGTGACGGTGGCATTTGGGGAAGGAAAAAACACGCCCCGAATCATGGCACGTTTACGATTTGCAATGTAAGGCGCTCTCTGAGGGAAAAAACGCAACAGACAGAACGACAAACTTGTGTGTATACTTAGCACATAACACATAGAAACAACAAGAAAGGAAGAAAACTTACAGAAGCCAAAGTTTCTATACCCTTTCCAACCCTAATTTGTCTTAAAGTTAAACTTCAAATTATTTATTACCCAAGGAACTTGATTCGCGCGTTTAATTTTTATTAAATTTAATTTGTAAAAATTGCAACAGTCATATTTTGTTTATTTTTCTGTTCCAGATTTATCCAGATTTTAAGAACCTTTAAAACTGACTTGTGCTGCTTCCAATCTAGAACCGTGAAGTCGTCCTTACTAAGCTGCAAGCCTCTGACTAAATCTATAATACCCCCTGCAACTGTATACAAATAAAACGCTCGCCCTTCGTTTTATAGCAACGGGGAGACAAGAGCGTCATGTTAAGGGGTGGAGCACATGTGTGGGTGCGACGCTATTTTTTTAAAAGGGCGTCTGGTCGCTGGAAAGCACATAATTTTTTGTGCGTGTTCCCACTCCACTCTAACCATGGCTTGCACAAGCTATTGTTTCATATGTATGTATTGTAGTACTGAAGGTGCTACTCCAGCTATGGAAAGTCTGAAATTACAGCAAAATATTGCTAAAGATGTATGCAACAGAATGTTCAAGACGCTCACTTTTTATTTTTTGTTGCATACGACTAGGCTGGGCTGCAAATCACCTATTTTACACGGACTCTATACATAAGTTCGCGACATTTTTATAAATTGCAGAAGCATACTTTTAGGCTATCCAATGGATCTCCGCTGCAACCTGGACTTGTTTTTAACTCGTAAAATGTTCAAGTGCTGCGGGGGGCGGTAATAAACAACAACCAACGGCTCGAGACAGCCAAATATATGCATACATATTTTGACTTTTAGCCTTCGAGTTGCAGCGCCACGTTCTGGCTCCTCGCCGCGGCAACAAAGCCGAATGCTACGTTAGAAATGGGTGCGGATTGTGCACATTGTGCAAATAATACTTTGCATAGGCCGGTGGCTGGGCCGGAGCCGGAGTATTGCTGCTGCTCTGATCCGAAAAATATGAAGGGAACGTGGACCTGGCCGGGCAAAGGCCGCACCTTGGGATGCCAGAGTTGATGGTTTGTCATAATGCATCGTCAATTGAATCATAAGCCCGAGACAATTGCACTCCATTTGATGGAATCAGAAGATCTTAAAAATTTGGCACATGGCGTGTACTTCGGGGAGGGGCCTGGGCTTTACTGATGGGGATGGCTATGAAATGCACCTTAGCTCGGTTTTAAGTACAGTCATCAGAGAACACGCCCCACTTTTGGCCATTACAGGAACACTCTTGCTTGGCGTAAAAGCCAAGCTTTAAGTATTAACTTGATTTGTTCAATTTTACAGATTTCGGACGACTTTCAACGACCAATACATGGGTACATAGTGCACTAAGTATTAGGATTTATTAAATAATGCCATTGAAACCTTACGAAATTTTGATACAGTTGGTGGCGTAGTCACAAAAAATAGTTGGTAATTAATCTGCCTAAAAGCCGCTTTCGGCCGAAAGACATGGCCCACTGGCAGTGCTGCTACTGGCCTGATTTCTAGAGCTTGGAATCGTGTCCTGCCTTTCGCGTCTGTTGCCATCGTTTTCACGAATTTGTCCAAAATGGAGCGCAATGGCCACAGTAACGCATCGGGGGGTTTACGTATAGCCGTGGTGGGGCTTCGCCTCAATTGGAACGGGAAATTACTTTAACTTTTGTATTATGAAGAAAAAATATGTGGTACATATAACTAGTTTATCTGACAGAACCTTAACATCGCTTGTAAAACCTGCAATATACGTATTTCCGGTTCCTTACACACATATCCTCCTATATGGAAGCCATAAGATATAGATATCTAAAAACTTAATACTTATAAAATAAAAATACATGCAAATAAAATACAAATTGTTTGAAGTAGTGCAAACTTCTATATATAAATGTTTAGTCAAAAACAAGTCTTGTTGTCGCCTTGTAATGTCGAAGCTGCAAAAATATAATTTGTTGTAAATTGCTTAACTTTTTATTTGAGTACCCAAAAAAAAAAAAAAAAAAAGATTTCCACTTAAATAGTTTGGAGAGGTATAAAATTATGCCAGGTTTTAAATATAATATGTAAAAAATAGTTCAAATTATATGAAAATCTATTTAAAGAAAATTCTTCTTGAAGCTGCGTATATATTCTGTGAAAAAATTCTCGCCACATCTTAAAGAGCAAAGAACATAATTTTTGCATTAAGAGTAAAAGAATATCAGAATACATACAGATATTTAGTATACATATGAAATAAATTTTTCACTTACCAATTTAATTCTGGTTTCTTTTTCCTTCTTCGTCTTTTTCTTGTTGAATTGAACATTGAATTATATAAATTTTCCTTTTTTTTTATGTTTATACTTATTGGGCGGTGCGCTGCCTTTTATTGTCCGCAGATGTCGCAGGATTTTACACCCGTTTAATAGCTTTAATTCGATTTCCATTTGCCAAATCATTTGAAAATGTCCTCCAGAGCTGTACAAATATATAACAAAATATCGTATTAATGATATGATTTTTTACATGATTTAGTCGTCCTTTCTGGGCAAGATCGCCCGTTCCAAATAGTAAGAACAGAAAGAAGGCTATTTACAAAGATTATTGTTTCGAAAAGTTGTATCTATTTTCCAGAAAGCAACCAAGAGGGTTAATAATAAAAAAAAAAAATTTTGTTTAAAAGCGATGAATCAGGTAAACAAATATAAATAATAAATCGAAACATCTTTTTAGCCACATATTCTACATATGCAATAAATAATATTTAGGGGAACAAAAGATTTACATTTTTTTATATTCATATGGGATGACCCCTTTAATATTTAGGAAGTTACGTGTTAATGTTATTGGTGGCAATAAAAAAACACAATTCCTGCCAAACTTTCCAGCTCTTATTTGCATTTTTGAATTTGCTGTTAAACTTAAAAAAATTGAAACATAATTAAAGATGTACTACGAAGAACTTTTAATACTTATACTAAATGCAATCAGTCACAGTGTTCTTTCTACCAACCAAGGTTACATTCTCACAATATTTGATCTTACCAATTACTAATTTTTGCTAAAACGTAACCCAGAGGAACAAAGAAATATTAAAAGCAAGATAGAGAAAGGAGAGCAGAGCAATGGTACTGTGGTAGTAGTGTTTATGACACCGTGACCTCACAAAGTGCTCCCGGTTAAATCAAAGCAATTGGGTATTACCTCACACAGAGCGCCACAAACAAAACACTCGACCGAGCAATTTGATTTACAATCGGTTACGGCCACAGTGAGGAAGTGAGTACCCAGACCCAGCAGCTTTGGCCGGGCGGACCCACAATGAAAGTAAGAGTTGTGTCATTCTCCAAACGGAATTAGTTGCTCCAGAATGTAGTACTCGCCGTGGGCGGGTCGATGGGTTGATGGCGAAACAGCAGAAACCGAAACAGAGACAGATTGCCCGGCTAATGCCCATTCGCCATAGTTGAAATCCGGTAATGCATTGATAGGCGAGGAGGCCGAGACAGCTCTCGTATTGTGTGCATTTCGAAAGCAAGCCGAATTGGCCCAGGCAAAGCCCGACTCTCCTCCGGCTGGCTTTCTTCTTCTCCTGTGCTCTTCCCAAACTCCAATTGCACGCACCGAACTTGGGCGGTCACGCACTTGAACTTGCTGAGCTGATGTGGGAGCGGGCCCTGTTTCTGGCTATCTGGTAACGGTGCGCATTCGACCCGTTGCCCTTGCCTGTGGGAAGGAGGAAGTAAGTGCCACTGCAGATCGATGGAGGTTCTGTCGAGAGAACCAGTAAAACACGTCTCTTCCGCATTGCAACGGGCTCGACGGGCGGAACTCGATCCCCGACAGAGGCCTGCCTGCCTGCCTCCGGTAGTCCCGCCAGCAGAACGGCCTTGGCGTAATATACTTTTGCTGGTTGAAATTGAAATAATGGTTAGTACTGCGGCTGCTACAGTTTGTCACTGGGATCCGGTTTGTGTAACCTGCGCTGTTTCTTAACTTTAAGCGACAAGGTGTGACAATATTGCCAAGTGTGCAGGGTGGCCGCCAGAACCTAAATCTCATAAACCTTAAAATGTGTATTAAATAAAAAACAGAGTGTAATTGATTCAATAAAAACGAAAAAGGAAAAAATAAAAGTGACCAGACAACAATGGGTGAATGAAGGAAACTGGGCTCGTTAAAGATAATTGCAATGGGAACGTAGTGCAGGTTTTACATACTGCTTATGTAAATATGGTCAAAAGCATTCACATGCAAGACACACATTTCGATTTGAATATATTTGATATTAAATGTACAAGCTATTCCTGGATTCGATTGTTTGATCTAACCACTTCTGTTAGTCCGTAAGAGACCAAATTAAAAGTCAATCAGAGTGAGCTTGGCTGTCGATCAACAACACCAAAACTGACTTGGGAGACCGGCCATAGGAAGCAAGGCGTGGTCACTAGCTCTACTAGCTAGCCACTCGTCAGCTGGCAGCTGGCAACTGGGTCCGGTAATAGCTAATAGGTAATAGCAGCTTGGCGGCTGTTCTAGTCGCCACCATTTGCGCAGCGCCTGATCTGTACAATTCATTTGCTGAATCGCCCTCGCCGCTGCCCCTACCGTCTATCTGCCAGCCGCCACGCCTTTGCCCCGCCCCCCTTCTGTACCGTTTTATCGACTGTTTCGAAACCGTCACGCCGAGCCGTGGAGAACGGGAAGGTCAGCAAGTTACTCTTGGCTGCCTTTGTCTTGGCAGCCCCACTGCACTCGCCAAACTGCAGTTACACTAAAATTGGCAGCAGGATTACAAATTTTGACTGGGAAGTATGGGGTCTTTCTATGAAAAGGAAAGTCTTGGGTTCTTTGTCTTCCTTATGGCTTACTTCCTTACGCAAACATTCCAGCAACTATTAGCAGTAAATGTACCTGTTTTGAGTGGCAGGTGTGACTACGACTGCCTGTGTGTGTGTAACGTGATTATATGTACTTTGAATTGTTTATAAAAAGACATCATTAATTTAATTTTCATTAGAAAGGCAAGCCCCGCCGAATGCGTGCCCCGAACTCGAGTCATTTAGACCAAAATTACTTTCAAAATACTTCAGCTCATACAATGGCTTAGAGCACAGGTCCGAAGAGTGCGGCGATTGTGTGAGGGAATTCATGGCATTCGATTGCGGATTTTGCGTATCACTGGCTAGGTGCGATCGAATTAACGCTAACGGCTGCAATAAATTGGACTACAAGTAGCCAAAGTGGAATTGTATTGACAAGGGCAAGTCAATTAACGTGCTCCAGCATGTGCGCTGGCACAAGCACCCAGGCCACAACAGACGAACACTAAAACATTGCCATCAACATGCACAATGTCAACGACGATCAGGTGGTAATCTGTGGAGTTTTGATTGCCCAAGGCAAATTCTTAATTCCTAACTGTGCGAGGTCCTCGTTTCACCTCAGAAACTCTCAGTTTTCCAGCTTCTTTCGGAGTTGAGCCACGCAATTTGTGATTTGTCACTCACATCAAGCACAATTTAGTGCGTTGAATTTCGTATTAACCCCCACGAATGGACCGGTGATTTAATTAAGCTTTTACCGCTCTGTTCCACAATGATTTTTTCAATTAACGGGACCATTATTATGTATTTTTGAAGTGCAACACTCCCATTTATTAATCGAGCGGCGGGGCGAGCACAATGGATCCGTATTCCAAATACAAGACAATAATGAAGGCCTGCATGTGTTTGCTCGTAGGCTTACCGACCAATAAGCTCTTTACAGCAGAAGTAATGGGGAAGTTTTCAAGGCCTCCAATTTAGCGGGCATTTAACGGTCGGTCTTAGTCGCATACTGAATCAATTTGGGCCCAAGGTATGTGCGACCGACCGACCGACCGACCGACCACCTTCTGGCGGATTTCGTTTTAATGAAAACGTTAAACTATCAATGCGAACACTGGCCGAAATAGCCCGAAATATGTTAGTTCGAAACGGAAACGGGATTATTACGCTGTGATAAATTTGCACCGCCTATTTATAAAGTGAATGGCAAGCACTTTCGGGGCTCTGTCCGACCGTCCCCCCGTCCGCAAAAGGTAAGCCAGAAACGACTAATTGTAGGACATTTGCTGCCACGGCAGCAGCACTCGTACAGATTCGGTTGGTTCATTTTCGTGATTAAGACATTGGCCCGCATTATAATAATTCGTTTGTGAAATTGTCCATTAAAGCTAATAACCACCTGTCAAACTGCGACAAAATCGCGGGCAGGGTGTCCCAACTCGTCTGGGCAGTGCTGTGGTAATAGGCACCAATCGTTATCCATCCCAGCCACGTTGCGCATACGCCACGTCATCCGTTCATGGACGCCCGCCCCTATATTCTAGAATCCATATCATTCATCATTCTAGTCGAATTCTTTGGGAAAGGTAACAGTCAGTACTGAGCTCCAGAAACGCGAATAAAGGTATTTGATTATGAAGGCCCTTCAGTGGCCTCATGGCGGCTCAACTGTGAAAATTATACAACTTCCGAAACAGCGCTGAGATCGCTTCGGGCAGAATGCGCCTCGCCCTCCTCCACTCACTAGCAGAATAAATCGTGTGAAACACAATCCAGCAATAAATAAATTAATACAGAATTATATTAATGCTTATGGCTTGCTTAAGCCATCAAGTCGGGCGGCCGCCGTTCACGTTCACCACTGGGCCTTTTACTCGGACTCGGGCTCGGGCTCGGGCTCAAGCTTGTGCTGGTTCGCAGGCCGAGTCTGAGTTTGGTGTGGCTGGTCTTGGTTGGCTGCTTTGGCCCAGTTCTTGGCCGCTGTGTTGCCATGCTTCCAACTCGGTTTCACTTTCAATTCTCTGCCTGAAATCTGTGCCTGTGGTGGACAAGGCGCTGGCGTTAAGCTATGTCCAATCGAATCCATCAAGGACAATGTGACTGGGCAAATGAATTAACCCCAGCTCTGACCTGCCGCTAAACCCTTGTCCCCAAATCTGCTTCAGAAGCGTCAAGACGATAGTCCCACTCTAAGTGTAACAATGTTTCACAACCGCCATAGAAAATACTCGGCGCATGGCAAATATGTAGTTGCAGAGCCAGGCGTCGGGAAGGAGAGCAGGTTGCTGGAGCCGAAGCTTGAGGCTGGTGCTAGTGCTGGTTTCGTTGGTGTTCAAGAAAACCACCCAAGTAACCCGCCTTGTGGTGTATCTGGTTTGCAAATGACAGACGGACACCGTGGGTTCGCTTCCCAGCAAAGTGCTCGGCTCCAGCGAGAAAATTGATCTGGGATCGCGTTCTCGCAGTAACTGGTGCAAGATAATTAGTCCAGAAAGATCAGAAGCAGCATCTTGTTCAGCAGTTCACGCTGCAGTGGAACGAGCTTTACCCGCCTTACTCTTACTTTCAAAAGCTTAAGAGAGCAGCTCGGCGAGGTTAACAGGCGCTGTACAGTAACAGCCGGAGCCGAGCGTGGCTCAGACTAAACTCGGCTCGGAAACTTGGCTCTGGCTGCTTGGCTGCTTCAGCTGGCCGCAAGACACTCGCTCCGCACAGTCGCGCTGTATAGTTGTTCCGATTAGGACGTGTGGTTCGCTTGAGCGCACGGTAAGCTGAGATCGACCCTCGAGGGCCACCCGGACTTGTCCCCTGAAATAATCCGCCGAGCCAGCGCGGACCTGGCGGCGTTCAATTGACACTCGAACCCATTCGACGTGCTTAAATACTAATGGAGCTTGGCCCTCGATCGAGTATTGCACTCGGCCAATAGAAAGCAGGCTCCACTAACTGCATTTTGCGGCTCAGCTCGAGCGTGTGTGTCGGTCGGTAGAGGCTCGCCTCGTCGAAAAGAAAGTTTCGCTAAATATCAAGCATCAACAAACAAAAATAAAAACGTGCAAGTTTTGTTTTATTTTGCTTCGCATTTTCTTCTTCGCCACGCTCCAGACCCAGACTCGCTCGCACACAGTTTTCCGATCCGATTTGGTAGTGCCCGCGAATACCGTACGGGAAATCTCTCAGGTCTGATATCTGAAAATCTGAATCGCAGGAGGCGGCCATCGGCCAGCATCGATCTTCGTTTTGTTTTGCTTGTCTCTTTGCATTTTCTTTGCCCCTGTGAAAAGCTGTGAAAAACCAAAGACTGAGACACCGAACTGAGACACTGAGAAACTGCCAAGAGGAAGAAGGAGAAAAACCAAGTGTTGTAATCTGTGAACGTGTGTGTGAACTATGCATCGTCGCGTTGTCTGAGCCACAAACGAAAGCTCCAATAATAGGGGCAGCGCAACTCCATCTAGTTGCCACTAACAACAATACAAAACACGTCTAAACAAAGTGCAGCAGCGCCAGCAGCCGCAGCCGCCGCAGCAGGCAGAAACCCACAGCCAAGAAAATTGTAACACAAGGCTCGTAAAAAAATCTAAATTGAAAGATTGCGACACTGCCTTCTTAGTTATTTGGCAATTGTATGCAACAAACCAGAGCTTTTCTCAACAGCAACTGCCGCTGCTGCTGCTGCTAGTGGTGCTGGTGGTGTGCAGCTGCCCCCGCTCAGCCCCGAGCCGAGCTTGGTGGTATTTTGGGTTCTGTGAACTAACCTCAAAACGCAACAGCACCAACCACATCAAGAAAATTTACAGTTACAGTTACAACGACGCGCAATACCTGCATCATGGAGTACTCAACATGTCGACTAAGCATTCTGTGGCTGCTGGGATTATGTCTGTTGCTGTTCAAAACAGGTGAGTAATGCACACTCTCTGCATGCAGGGGGCTCTCTAGACAAATAGGACTAGGTTTCCTTCGGATAAACAGCTGAATCACCTTGTCAGGAAGATTCTAATAGCAGTCGAGGAGGAGACCTCACACCTTGGCACTCGTAACATGCAACAGGCAACTGGAGGGATCTGGCATTTATTTAAACTAAAATAATTTTAGGAGCTTAGCCAAGTCTAGTGGCCAACAGACTGGTTGCTACTGGCTGCCCAGTCAACGAACTTGCACAGCCAAAACGATTTTTTTCTAATTGCAACAGTCGAAACTTAATGTTTCTACAAGCCGATGCCTTGGTATTCACACAAAAGCCTGATAATCAGTCAAGACAACGGCCACCTTTCTAAGTGAAAAGGGGAATCGAACCGTCCGAGCCAAAGCCCAGCCGATGTTGTTACCTCATTCGATGCGATCGCATGAAAGTAAGAGTTGGGGAGAATAGCCCCGAGACTCTCCAGCATTGTGTTTTCAGTTGAATTGAATATTTTATATATATGATGAGCGGCTAGAGGCTAAACCTCAAAAATATATTCTGTACTTTGTCATGGAAATATCTTGTTCCGTGAAAGAATCGAGCGGGCAAACTTGTTTCGGCCTCCGTCTCCGTCTCGGCCGAGACGAACTCACAAAAAGACTTGCGATCCGATGTCAAATTCAATAATCTTTGTAGAAGAAGTCAAACCACCAGCTGCCAGCACTTGCTCCGGGCACAAGCCCGGCTGCTACCAAAATGTGTGTTTTATTGGCCAAGATATATGAGTATTCGAGTATCCTACTCGCGACTCGCGGCCAAAATTTATATATTTATTTTACGCGATTAATCGCTTGTCAATGGAGCGCGGTGAGTCGTAAATATAGACTCGCGGGCTGCCCGAGAGCGTATTTACATAAGGGGATAGCGATAGATAGATGGCTAGATGGATGGCTGGCTAATTAGGTATGTGTGCAAGTGTACATGGCTCTGATCACCTGCTCTATTTACCAGCGAAACAATAACATAATCGAGCATTTCGAGCATAACAGCCCGAACCGTGTCAAGCTATTGGTCAGCCCGGGTTGTCCACTCAACGAACTGCTGGGTAATGGTAATGGAATTATGTAAGGTATGCCAATCAGCCAGCAGCCCGGCCAGCAGTCAGCCAACCAGCTTATGGCACAGATATTAATTGCACACAACACACTGGCTCGAATGGCATGAATGGGTTGAATAAGTGTTTGGCTAAGTGAGTGAGTGTGTCGGTGTAAGCGAGCAAATTGCGGTTATAATAACTGTTAATAATCTGCAAACAGTTCACTTAATTGTCCGTCGTCCACATTTAAATATATGCATAAATTTGCCCAAAAACCAAGCCGCCGCAGGAGGGATGCTGGGGCGATGCAAAATCGGAAATTGATTTAGATTACGTATTAATAGTGAGCGGGCAAGGCAAAGTGCAGAGATGACGGGGCGAAGAATAGTAAGCCAACGAAAAGAAAAGCGGGGAAAGTGATAACCTAATATAAACATATTATTAATAAAACAATTACGTGCACGTACTTAATATTACAGCCATGTGTACACGTAGCCCTCCATAGTAGTTCCATGCTGAGCTGGTTTGTTGCCTAATTCACTTTCGCTTTAATTTTAATTTCTAGAGTTTCAATATTATGATAGTTTTTTGTAGTTAGAAAATCAACACACTTGCTGATTAATAAATACTTTTCATTTTTATACGGACTGAAGGTATTGAAGATTGTTATTTTTATCAGTTTTGACTGCAGCTCTGGGTTTTTAGCGAGTTTCTAGTCTCTCGGGGTGTAACAACTAAATGAAAACTAATTGATGGGGTTTTAGCAAGTGTTAACTTTAAAAACCACAAAAATTAACACAAATTAGAGTGTGTGAAGCAATGCATATGAACTGCAGATCAAGTGGACATTAGATATTAATTTAGGAGAATGTCGTCTGGCAGGAAAGTGACATAAACACTTCAATGAAGGCACAATAAAACAGAAACAAATGCGTCTACAAAGCATTATAAAATAAATAAAAAGTTAAAGAAAGCCGTAAAAAACAAGGCAGAAACAGTCAAATTACTTTCCATTTCGGTGAACTATAACAAACATTTGGATGTCATTCCTACAAGTTAACGAAAGGTCTCGTCTTGTCTCGTTGTTGTAGGAAGCCCGCTGACATGCCCCTTTCCCATCTTCCCATGGCGCCGAATGAAAATATTAACATGCGTTATTGCTGGAAAATGTTGAGCGAAAATGTTAGGTTTTTGAAAGTGTGACTGGTTTGCATGGGAAAGTCGCTGTTGGGCGAAAGTGGCCGCAAGAACTTAGCGTTACATCAGGGCTTGTTTCACTTTTTGGCCCATAGCTCTCGGGCTTTAGACTCGTCGAAGTGTCAATGCCAATCCAGCTATTACCGCAAGATGTTGCAAGATGTGCTGCCCCGCAGGCGGCGGTGTCAATGCCTACCGTGCGAAAGTGTTGGCGCACGCGGAAGATCGTCATTAAATTACTCGGCTATGTTGGGTCCCGGGTGTAATCCGAACGCTTTATATTTTATACGAGGCGCATGCTCAGCGTGCACTTCCATGGCGCAACTTTGCTTTGCATGCAGCCACAGCCACAGCAACAGTCGCAGCCACAGCAGTGCACTTTCGCTTTCGTACTCGTAGTTATACTCGTACTCGTACTCGCACTCGCACTCGGCTCAGTCTGAGGCAAGCTTGAATAAATTTGCACACTGGGTTTCGAAAGGCTCCAGTTAATTTGCGTTGAATTGGAAGTTGAAATATGTTGTCGGCGCTGTGCGAGGAGTACCAATAATGTTTTGGACCCTCGAATAGTAAACAGCAAGCACCCAACTTCCCCAATGCTTAACGATTGCCCTACGAGCTGGAGCTGCTGCTACTGCTGCTGGTCTTAATGGTGCTACTCACCTTGAAATGCACATGTTACCGTATTTTATACGCTGCCTGCAAATTATTTTCGCTGCGCAATGAGCAATCTATTAAGGCATTGCCACAGCAACAGCCCGTCGACGTCCATAACCGATGTGAATAGAGCTCTTGACGTCTCCATGCCGCTGCTCCACTTAACACTCTCACACCTGCCCTGCTCCACGGCCAGCTAGCACAGCCCAGCTCTCTTTCTTTCACCACCTGCCGCCCGTCTGACAGTTGAATGCGTGAGGATTGCGCAAAGACTTTTAATTTTTATGATTATTTTATGCGTGTTTCACACTTGCGGCAGCAGGTTGCATTCAACGAACCGTCGCCCAAGCAGCCGCCGCGCGTATCTTAGTAATTGATTAGGCAGGCGGCGATTCTGCACGCTGCTCCACATAATAGTTCGACTTACCGGGCTCCACATGGGACACTCAACGCTGCGATTGATTAAGCTGAATTCAACGAATAAGATAAATGATTACAATTCTTTTGTGGTTGTTCGAAGGCCAAAACACGTGTTTGTTAAGTAGGTAGCTTTGTCCGATAAACACTGTCATCGGATTATTCATCGATGCATCGATCTTCTTTTTAGCGATGTTTTTTGAGGTCCTTGATGTTTTTGTTGCTATCGATGAACATCGGTTCTCTTATTTCACAATATTTATTATTTATTTATTTTAAAGTTTTTGTGCCTATGGAGAACATCTAACAAATTGAAAGACTGCTATAAAAGATTCGTTATATTTATTGCCTATTTTATAATTTCAAGCAAAATGAAAGAGTCCTATGGAAGTACAATATTGTTATAATTTTTAATTGTCATTTCATATCTAAAAAAGAACTCACAAAAATAATTGAATTAAGCCTTTTGTAATTTATTACATAATTCATCGATGCAGAGAAACTCGATGTTTTATTTACCGATGTTTAGTTATACATCGATGGTCTATTTTGAAAACATCGTAGGACATCGACATCAAGCTCTTCTGTCGTACTTCCATCACTAGATTTGATATTTGCTGGTTTTTCGTGGCTGTACTCCTCCGAATCTCAATATTTAATTAAATTCATAAAACCAAAGGTGCCTATAAGTCTGCAGTTTCTTTGCCGCCACGATCTCCGTTTTAGCTCGTGATTAAGGTACGTGCTAAGACGGCTGTGTTGACGAGACCGCGTGCTGCAGACAGAGATTAACTGAAGTCATCCCAAATTATGCATTTTTCAAGAACGCCAAGAAACGTAAGTTGAATTTTAAAGGCCTTTCCCAACGGAGCCCACGTTCTCATCCAGTTCTCGTAAGCGTTAAGCGGACCAAGGTTACGTCTTTCCTGGTAATTTAGAAAGGCAAATCCACAGTTATTCCTTGGCTTTTGCCAAGTTAAGTAACAGGCAGTGATTCACAGTAATTTGGGAAAAGCAATCCTGGCTCTTGTACCATAAATTGCAATGTTCGCAGAGACGACTTATTAGTAAACATGCCAAGCCAAGAATGAAAGTAAAGCACAAGGTTTGCTGCGTTCCCAGTTGATTTTTTTTTTTTTTTGCAAATAAACTGGATTTTGCAGATGCTCGATGCAACGACCTTGACGCGATTGCGGTTGTTGTTTTCCGCAGACCGTTGCTTTTTGAGTTCATTTCGGAATAAAGGCCCCAGGCCTTCAAGGACAAGGCGCTGCTGCAGTCCGGCTGCTCTTCCTCATCGTTCCTCGCGTTCCTCGTTTTTCATTTATCAAAGACACAACCACACATACGGAGCGACCACCTTTCACTTTCACCTTCAAAGGCCGCGCACCACAGTGCGTATTAGTGGTGCCCGCTTAAGTGAGCGATGACGGACACAGTGACAATATGTTGGCCAGGCCGGCGTGAAAGTATGTGAGCTTATCGATTAGTGGAGCCCGAGCCCCGGGGATTGCATAACGCACTCATCTGCGTCGTTAGGAGCTTCATTAAGTGCCCGGTGTCAAATGTAATGAGTTGCAGGACAGCGCAGACTCGGCACCCATTACGCATGGCACTCTGGGCACTCCGAGCTCTCCACATGCAGAGCCAGCCAAGCGGATTAGAGCTCTATTAATCACTAGACGATCTCTGGCGGCCACAGCGACTTCATCTGGATCGCAACTGCATCTGCGTAAGCCCACAAGCCGATGCTTGCCGCTTAGATGATATCTCTGTTGGTGCTGCCTTTTAAGTGCATTTCGTTGGCGTTGGCTCATTGCACCTGCCTGCTTTCATCGGGATCCTGATTTTGGTTTTCGATTTTTTCAATGTCACCTGCAGGCCGGGGCGGAAAGCCAACCGTCCAACAACAGGTTCCCCTTGCAACGGATAGTTTGATGACATTTTACCGAGTGGGGTTTGTTTTTTGATTGTAAAGTCTTGTAAAATTAAATCATCGCCTTGGTTTTTCTTCGTTTTGTGGCGGCTATTGACTGCAAAACTCGGCTCCAAAAGCTTTGGAGATACGCTGCCACAAAGTCATCGAACCGCCTCCAGCTAAGCTCGGGCTGGAGCTGAAGCTGTGAGTAACCCGATCTGCATATGTATAGCTGAGTACTGAAACGGAAAGCTAGCCAATGCAGCAGCATTGAGATGTTATAACTTATAAATAAGATGCCGGTTTCAGAGTTATTGATTTTACTTATTTATGGACTTGTTTTTTGTATTTATCACAATGCTTCTTTGTGGCTCTTTAGTCTCAATTAACGGTTTTTGCATGTTTGTTTTCATTAACTGGTTTGACAGTCATCGCGACTACTTCCCAATATTTATTTGCTGGCTCATATTCTTGGCCTTGTGACTCTCGAGACCAACTCCGACTCGAATCCTATTTCTCGGACTCCAATTGGCATGAGCTGGTGGCTTCTGTTGCGGCTAGCTCCAATTTACTTACACAAAAGTTGACATTTAAGCCGCAATTGGGTAATTTGCATGGTCGTCACGAGCAGCTGCACTCGCAGTCGCTCTGGCGCAGGGTGTGGTCCACTCCAGCAGCCACCATTTAGCGTGGGAAACGGCTGTGTTTCAGATCATTACTATACATACGAACAGGTCAATGTCGTGCCTAGCCAGGTGGAAGCGGTAATTTGATGAATTTATCACTGCTACACCCGAGATCTAAATAAGCCATTAATCGAACGTGAACAACTGTAGCAAATGCTGGTTGGTTTTGGTATCTCAAAATACCCACCATGATCTTCAGTGCTATCTTGATGAAGCAACACGTATGGAGCAGAAAAGATAAAGCGATCATCCTGAGGGGCGACATGCCCATATGCATATTTCAATTGTTACCCACACCCAAGGGGGGTAATAAATTTGGTGTGACCCTGCCCGAAGGCGTCGAATAAGTTGCAAGACGACATCGCGTAGGACTCGCTAACAATGTGCCCCGCAACTCCTTGCTCTCAGCCAGCCAGGTAGCCCGCCAGGCAGCCCGCCTTCTTGTACTTTACGAGATGCATTCGCCTTGATTGCATGCCAACAATAATTCTGCACTTTACGCAGTCGCAGTTGCAGTCGCAGTCCTGTCCCGGCTTCGCGCCGCATAATTCACAGAT
This sequence comes from Drosophila ogumai, assembly GCA_018904815.1. Taxonomy (NCBI): domain Eukaryota; kingdom Metazoa; phylum Arthropoda; class Insecta; order Diptera; family Drosophilidae; genus Drosophila; species Drosophila ogumai. Next base: position 37,268 of record JAEIIJ010016744.1, on the reverse strand, counting down.
GTGACACCGATAAAAACCACTCGATATCCCCTGACACTGACACATCCCTGGGCTGATGTAGGCTATAATTCAAATCGGCCTGCAGAAAGTACAAATTCCTCTGGTGGCTTCATTTGTGTTCGTTGTTCGTCGGAGTTGTTAGTCTGAAGCGTAGCCGGCGATTAATGCGTACCAACATGGGTATTGTGTGGCGGATGATGACTCTGAGCTAGCCTTGAATTCGTTTGTCAGCAACGTCTTCGGATCCTATCGAAATATCAACGGGCAGCGCTTGTCTGTCTTACAAAGCAGTATTGGCAGAAACAGCATTTTAAATATACACGCATAATTTATCAGAAGCTTATGCCTCAGACAGTTGGCCCGAAACCGGATAGTAATCCAAAGGCAACTAGCGGCCAACAAATGATATCCGCTTATGCCGGAGCGACACGGCCTGGCCAGGCTTTGTAGATGTTTTATTCGCTGATTAGTCAGCGCGTTATTAAAAGATTCGGCGAACATTGAAAATTCCCCTTCGAGACATTCACGGGGAAGTAAACCCAAAAACCCAAAACGGTGCGCTTAGTGTGCGTGATTTGCGGAACACTTGACGTGTCACTCACGAGCAGAAGAGCAAAATGCTTAAGCCGCAGACTGAGCCTCAAGAAGCTCAAGTTCACAGCTCCAAAATGTAGCCCACTTCTGTCACAAGTATACATCGAAGGCGGCCCTGACTTTGGCTCTTCCCATGATCGCAGTTAGTCGTAGTCTCAGTCGCAGTATATCTAGCAATCAATTTGCTTTGTTAACATTACCTGCTTACTGCAAATACGGCTGATAGATCGTGTGGCCACCAATCATTTTTCTGATCTGCCAGCACATCCCAGCATAACTCGTATTCGTAAGCGCCGCTTTTATAATTATTATTTTGTGTTTTCTCCTACATGTTTGTGTTCGTTTTTTTTCGTTTTTCGTTTTGATTAGTTGTGGTTTGACTTTGCCTTCTGCTTAATAATCGCTGCCTTTGCTGTGTTTGTGTTGCCAATTAGACATCTTGATTAAAAGCTGTTAATGAAGCTTTGTCGTATCGAGCGCGAACGCACGCAGACTCGCAGACTCACGCAGCCTCCGCAATTTATTGGGTTAATGTCTTCTGTCCGCCGCAGCTCACTGCCCACCAGTGAGTGTGGAATGCGTTTATTCAGGCAGAACAGATAAATAACGTTGTCCTGTTCCCGGCAAGGAATGCTTCTCCTTCTTACAAGCAAACTCCATTTGGTTAATTGCATCTCTTAAAAGCCTTTTCGGATTTTCGCCCTGAATAGTACTTTATTAGGGCTAAAAACCAAAACAAAAGCTTACCTTCAATGTCACGGCCAACGAAGTCTTGCCATTTGGTAATAGCGCCACTGCCAACAGGCCACCAGACGTAAGATGCCACTTTGTGGCTCTTGCTGTGTTTTCGCTTTTCAATATTCGCTTCCCGGCGTTTTCCTGACCGCGCCTTGTTGTTGTTGCTGGTCTTACTGGTTGCTTTTACCTGCCAAACGTGTGCCATCGGCGGTTCAAGTTCAACGACAGGGTGGACGAGGTGCGGTGCCGGTCCACGCCACGCCGTCACCGGTTGACATTACCCGGAGACGCTGTGGAGTCCAAAGCATTTCCCCATCTGGCCGGGAGTTGAAAATTGACGTTTCGGGATTCCCCGCTCGGCGCCCCTGTTTTGTGGTTGCCAAAACGAGCCAGCCAGAGATATGTTAGTCGTGGCTGAGCATCGGTTTGGTATTTGCTTTCATGTAAACGATCTGCTGGCATCGTTTTTCATCTTCGTGCTCGATGAGCAAAAGGTGAAGGTCACCTGTAGCCGCTAGCAAAGCATTTTGCTTTATGCTGACTTGCAACTACATCGACGTCTGTCGTCCGTCGTCTGTCGTCTGAGTCCAGGCCCGCCGCTTAAGTCATCGCTGCTAGCTAGCAGCTGGGTTTGCATCAGTTACCCATACTTGGCATCTTGTCGTGGCGCAGGTCTGCTTTTTAGTCTGATTACCTTTTTGTTTCGCTCAGCTGGTAGTTATAAGATATTTAATTATAGCGAGGCAGTTCACACCCAGCAGCAGCAGCAGAAGTGGCTGCACAAGCCCTGCCTGGCAAGTGCTCTCCACATTACCATATTAAGCATTTAAATAGAAGGCCCAACCTTGGCATGGTTTCAGCTCACAAAGAGAACAGAGTCTCAGGCACACACAGAGCCACGGCGACGAGAAACGAGAACAGTTTGCAAAGAATACAGAATACTGATTCAGAAATTAGAACTTTACAATCACGATCTGTGGGCACTCGTACAAGCTCGTATGTTATTAATTTGACGCTGCGACTGGGGGTGCGTGCAGCAAAGGTGAGACAGCCGCGACAGATGTATTGCTGTTGCAAAAGCTGATGGCATTAAGACAAAAGACTAGTTTGTTGCCCAAGTCTTTTGTTTTTCGCACTCTGGGGGAAACTTCTGGCCCGCTGCAGCTGCTGCCTGTGCCTGGGCTTAGTCTGGCAGCTAAACGGCAGTGTGGGGACCTGGTTTTAATTGGTTCACATTATTTATAAGCAAGCAGCCACAGATCTAATGGATTCCGCGGCCAGAGCGGAGCAGACACTCCCTCGAGCTACTTACCAGAGCTTGGGAACAGCACTGGGCTGAGCTGAGCTGAACTGGGAGTGAGCCGCCGAGTACACGGCCAAACAGCCAATCAACCGACAGACATCGCTGTGCCTGAGCCTGAGCCGCGCTGCTGTTACACTTAATTCAACAAATTAGTTTGCCAAAATGGAATTGAATGCGCCCAAAGGCGGCGACGTTTCTGTTGCATAACTGCCAGGCGAGATGTCGAGAGTCAGAGACTGTGGGCGTCTGAGCCCGTTCTTAGAAGCACGGGAATGGCGACTGGAACTGAAATAATTATCAAACCGACTCCGCACAATTGGCACCACGGCAACCTTTCAGTTTCGTTTTAACGGCTGGGCTTGGCACTCATGCGAACCGTTTAACGTTTAGAGTTTGGGTGTTTTAGTTGTCGGTTTTTGTGGCATGACTCACTAGCAGCAGCGCTTGGGTGATACCAATCTCCTTTGACTGCCCCTTGAGATATTTTTGGCATGAAGCCGATTGCATTTAGTTTGCGACCTTCGATTAACAGCTAAGAATAAATTAATGACACAGCCTTACAATATCCCAGCCCCTGATTGATACCCATTGGGAAGCCCCTTCTTGATAGCGCCATCATTAAAGCCGAGGGCAGATTCAGATAAATAAACCCAGACGCAGACCCAGATAGATATACAAATGTGTGGAAGGCCAAGCCGAGTTGTTGGTCTCAATTAGATTCAGCTCCACTTATTGTTATTGCCCTGGCATAATTGTTTTCGCCATTGTCATTCTTGCTGTTATAATTGTTCGGTTTTTCTAATAAGGCGCATTGTTGGTTCGGCTCAGTCCGGATCCGGATTCGAATCCGCCGCCGACGCAGGCGGACTTAGGAACCATAATGGTTATGCCTTCTATTGCATATCGACGCCGGCTGGGGCTGTGGCTGTGGCGTTCTCTTGCGCAACTGGCGGAGCCAAAGCCGCCGCCTTTTATAGACCGCAGTAAGGCGTTTGGCGTTTGTGACCCTGAATTCGTTTCTGACTCGACTTTTGAATGGATTTATGAAAGCCGCAGCACAATAATTAAAGTCTCATTTGCTCTTTGGTTCTGGAGGGAATCCGAATGCAAACTCGGGGGCACCGAACGGTTAAGCTTAGTTGTGTCGCGACAAAATTGGAACAAGGATCATTAAGATAGCGTATCACAAAACATGCAAGTAAGGCGGATTAGAGCCGGGTTGGCAGTCCATAAGCTGTTTTGCATATTTCTCTGGCTGTGTTTTCAGCCTTTTGTGGCACACCCAAAAATGTGCCATGGACCCCTTTAAATCCAAGTCGGTCCGGCGATCGTGGGGCCGACCCGCCGCTCACTTTTGGATTCTAATGCCAAGTCGCCGGATCGCAAGTACTGCTGCGGCTGCTGGCTTTTTGAATTTGGCATCAGCGAGCAGTAAATGTCGTTAGCAGGCGCCCACAATTACATTTACGGCGGCGACGAGAGGGCAGCTATGTGGGTTGCCTTTGACTTCGAGTCGACTTCGGCTGCTGCTCTATTTTTAAGTCCAAGCCCATTTGGGTTGGCGTATGTTGAACGTGTCAAACTCACGGGAAATCAAATTGGAAAGGATGCCTTGCTGATCGAGAAATGCCAAAGTGCTGGCTACCTAATTACAAGCGTAAGAAGTCAGTTCGTAGCCTCAAATGGAGACCCAGACTGATCTTATAAGTCATCTTAAGGCTGCCCACACTTCGGTGAACTATAAGTGGCGCCTTTGAAAACGATTGCAGCGATTACTTTTCGTCTGCGGAGCCCCTCGGCCCGCGGATCCAGGGGGCTGGGCAGGACCGAGCTGGGCGGATCCATTTGTTGGCCAGACCCCTGGGAGCCCGAGGCGCTTTTGTGGCGGTGGCCTTTGCTTTACTTTTGGCATTTTCAGAGTTGGTCCACCTTTATGTGGGGCAGAGAAAAACCAGATATGCCAGCAATGGAATAAATTAACCTGGATGTGATTTAATTCTGCTTGCCTTTATATTCATAATTATTTTACTCACATTTATGGTTTTCTATACGATTATTGAGCGTTGAATTAAGCCTTTCCGCATTGAAATACTTGGAAATAGTTTTTAATTATTGCCAGAAAATGTTGTAAAGAGCACACATGGGGGCTTCGGAGGCGAAAGTGAAGGCGACCAGAGTTTCCCATGGGAAACGCCGCTGACGAACAATGCGAGCGGTTTGTTTTGGCTTAAACGCCTGCCCTGTTCGCCCTAGAGCTGGCCCGGAGCGGCGCCGTGCGAAAATTTGAATTTCAAATGCATCTCTGGCCGATTGCACATGCTTTGCCACAGCCACTGCGGCAAGGGAATGTTAATTACGAGCTGCGTTTAATATCGTGCAGTAGGTGTAGCAGCAACTGGACTGCCCCCCGTACGAGCTGCTTCGCTTACATCATAAGCATCGAATCGAATCAAATCGCAGAGCAGCCATCGATTTGCGGCGGACTCTTGACTGCATTTATTGTAATACGAAAATACCTCCAACGTGCTCCGAGCCCCAGCCGAAGGCTCTGCCTGGCCAACGACTTTACCCACGCACAGCCACAGCAACAGCCACAGACGAAGCCTCGTCTCGTCTCTGAGCCAAGTGTAGCGGCAGTCACGACCAAATCTCCCAGTGGGTCGCAGCCGACACACATGTATAGCCGCAGCTCAATAGCCCCATTCCAGCTCCACACTATTCATCTCGCAGTGGAAACGAACTGGCGAATCTGTAGCGGCTTTCCCAGTCAGATACCCAGCAGATGTGCCCCAAAGTCGATTATTATTTATTGCGTTTGCGACGACAATTGAACGCCGTTTCTCCCGAATGCGGAAGATTTCAATTTGAATTGCCCCTCTGACAGGCGCCGTGATTATTGTTTTCTTTATTTACAAATTACGCATACGCAATCTTGGCGAGCACCCTTACATCCATGGTTCGAATTGAGCTCGAATTAAAGCTGCCAGAGAAAAATGTGGGTAGGAAGTGACGCCGAGGGACAGCTCACTCCTGAAGACCATTTAGTAAGGACCACGCACAATTCGTCATTGGCTGCCACTTCAGGATTAAGACATTGCATCGCTCTGGTCCCGCCCAGGCCTCATCAGTGTCATTAATCAAGCGGCGGCGGTGGCCTAATAGCCGTTCGCTCTGGCTCTGAGTGCACCTCAGGCCACTCCCGCCGACGAGTTCCCCCCTCTTGTGGCGGGCAAGAGCGATTGGGTGCCAAAAACCATCACGTCAACGGCAGCATGTCGGGCCATAAAACTGCAGCGCTCGACGAAGACAACGCATCCGAGTGGCGGCAGGTAATGGGGAGCCAGACCGCAAGCAGCCAGTGTGATTACCAATGCGAAATTCGAATGCAGGGGCGTTGTCCTCCCGTTTTGATTGTCAGTTAACCGAAAATGCATATTGGCTAATTATTTCAGCTATTTGCAGCTCGTGAAAAGCGGAAGCGCCGCACGGCGGCGAACAATGAGCGGAACTTGAGGCCCAGCCCAGAGCTGAGGGGTTCAACCAACCTGGCCGCTTAGGTTAGAGAAGCTTTGCAAGTCATAATAAATATGTGTATACATATACGAGGGGATCGCTTTGGTCTGCAAGTACTTTAGATTTTGGCCAAACGTGTGCCGAAACAAGTACGCCAATGTAAGACACCAGGCACCGAGTGGAGAGCAAAGATTTCCGGCACTATCAAGTTGTTTCAACGCGTGGTCCGTGGTCGCGTGGTCTGGCCCGGTCCGGTCATTGTTGCAGTTGTCTGCTGCTCTGGTGCTTATCAAATTCATTTAAATGAAAAGTGAAAGGAAAATTGTTACTGCCCCTACTCCACTGCCGCTACTGGTCTACTCTTATGACTGCCCGTCGCCGTCCATGTCAGCCACGAATTTGTCGCTGCTGCTCGACAGGCTTATGTCTTCTACTCGATCACATAAGCCTTTTCGGGCTGCGCTCGAACCTTTTCGAATGAGGGATTAGGAGGTTACTGCCTATAAAGTAGGCAAGCAGACGCACTTCCGCGCACCTGCTGCCAGACGAGGAGAATCGCATTGGCATTTCGGCAAATAACTCTTTCTTCAATAAGCTGTATTAGCCAAAAATTAATCGAACTGCATCGAATCAGGCAGAGCAAGTGCTGCTGAAAACAGTGTTTCAGCGTGCAGTATTTTTAATTTGGGCTTCCACGATCCGCTTGTTAGGCCACGCCGCCGAAGAAGTCAGATGCGAGTTCGGGAGTACCTTGACCTGGGTGCGAGTGTGTAGCCGTGGAGCAGACGGTGCTGGCGGGGCGTTTTCCTTTCAATAGCGAATCGAGTCGAACGGTAAATAGCAAACAACGCGCCGAAGCAGAAATCTGTGCTGCCGTTACTGTATGTAAATTTTTGACTTTCGGACTGCCAGGCAGTTGCCAGCGCACTTTGTAAGTGCTTCCTTCGTGCCGGCTACTTTGGAGTTGGATGTTTCGCCAAATTTATGGTTTTTTGCCTGTGCAATTTGTTACCGACACCGCCCACTGCCTCGTCTTCCTCTTGTTTTCGTTTTGGGGCATGGGATGGACCCTGACCTTCTCACAAGTTGATGGAATGGGAGGCAGAGGGGCAGGCGCCGCCGCGGTCAAGGCAAACTCCAAACTGCAAATGGGCATTTTTTCGATTTGTGTACAAGCTCAATTATATGGATTTCCCTTGGCAGATCGTACGCCCAAGCGTGTTGCAAGAAGAAATCCATTGAAATGTTACCTGGAGCGGCGGCAGCCGTGTCTGTGACGAAAACAAACTGCCGTCATGTACTACACACGGAGCGACACACAATGCAATCGCAGCGAATCGCCCTCGGAGCGTTTTACGACATCGAAATCAGTTCGTATTTGTAGAGCAAATCACGCGTCGCAAAGTTCCCATTCCCACTCTGCGGAGTGGAGCAGCAGTACCCGAGCCATGGTCTACCTAGACGGCCGATCGTCACCGCCCAGACTGGGTCCCGTGCCCGTCTCCTGCCTCGATTATCGCAGCCTTATTGCGAATGCGACACACGAACCGCGGACATTGCCCAGCACATAAATCGAGCGGTTGCAATTGCCGTCGCCCAGTTGCAGCAAGCGAAAGTGATCGATTTTGAGGTGGGCGTGGCAGGCAGCGAGCCTTGCGCCACAATGTGGCGTTGTCGTGGTCGCTGTCGCTGTCGTTGGAGTCGCAGTCGTGGTCTTAGTCGCAATTTTAGTCACAGACGGCGGCGACTTGCCGTCGCGTGGTCTAGTTGCTGCCACTAGAAAAAAGATCTGAGATACCAACACACACACACGGACACCACTGGGTTGCATGTATGTCGCCGTGGTCTCGGTGAGTGCCGTGTTGTGTGGCTGGCGGTTATGCAACATTCTCGGTTTGACCCACTTTCGCGCCGTTTTCTTGAGCTTTTTGTCGTCGGCAGCAGTCGCTGGCCAGCAGCATTCACTTTCGGGGCAACTCACAAATGCAAATGTAGTTTATGGCCAGGAATGTGGTCGAGTTGCAAGTCCCTAGAACAGCCCAAACACCGACATGATCCCATAGAGCTCAGAGCAGAAACCGGGATGGAAACGGGCATGGCACAGGCTGTGTCGGGAGCGAGAGCCATATTTTGAAAATGATTTGAAAGTTTGCTGCCAATTAACATTTTGAAAAGTTGCCCAGTTGATAAAATCGTGTGCCACAAGTGTCATATTGCCAGTCATAACGAGTGCACGGACAGGCTCGCTCCGGCTCTGCTGCGTGCCCCGAAAGTCAAGTCGTTTGCGTGCACCGCCGATGACATGTACAGGTGGCCAGCGCTCCAAATGACTGCCCCCCTTCGAAAAGTTTAGGCGCATTTTTCCACGATTTGATTGACCAGTATTCTGGGCACCTTTTGTTCAAATTGGCCCATGTTGTGGGCAAGGGTAGGGGATCCCCCCTGAAATTGGCACAGCGGAGAAGGCCGTTATAGATGATTATGTGGCGATAAGCGGACTTGGAGCACTCGAAGTTGCAGCCCCGTCTCCGTAGACGTAATCGCTAAATCGAACTGGCCGAGGCAGTTAACACACAGAGAGACCCACTAACCATTCTCCGTGGGGCCGGTTGGCCAGGCTACTCCGCTGACTTTGCAGCTCGTAAGTGGAGCCCGCTCGTAAGCAAAGAAAGCCCAAAGCCTGGCCAGCAAATTGGAGCATTCTCCCCGAAATAGTGGAGAGGAAAAGCGAGCCGCCACTGCCACTGCCACTGCACAGCACAGCACAGCTCCAAATCCAAATGTACATTGTCGATTGTACGTGTGGCAACCACACAAAGCTAGTCGATAGGCTCTTGTTGCATAATAGCCGAAAAGCGCTTCGGGCCGGAGCTCCACTTAGTATTTGAATGTGGCCCACAGCTACAGCCACGGCTACGAAAAGGAAAGCAAGCGGCTTCACCGGGGCACGGGGCAGGGAGAGTAAGTGCTGCATATTTCCTGTTTTGTGGTACACTTCGAAAATAGGTACACTGCTGCCGGCTGCTCACTGCGATTATTTCATTTTTATTTCCCTCCATCGCCAACTAGCTAAGGCCCCCAAATCTGTCATGCTGCTGAACGCTGAAATCGAAATTGGTTAATTCCGATGGCACGGAAAGATGCGGTCTGCCCACTGAGTAATGGTTTCATCTCGCTAATAATAATGATGATATTATGGCACTTAGATGGCAGAACCTGCCAGAGATGTACAAAGCGGCCTCAACTCGGCTGATGTGGCACACGTGCCGAGCAAATGGCTCATTGCAGCAAATGTGCACATTTATCTGGCATCTCGGCGGATCCCCGCAGACTGCGACTGCTGCCAGGAAGTGCAGCTGCCGGCGGAGACTTTTCCTTTCGATTCCTCTGCCAGCTTCCTGCGCGTGTGAGCATGCTAAGCGGCGCCTCGACTGCGGTCACCTGGGCCACGTTTCGCAATGGGAGAGATGTTGGAATGCAACAATCAATTGGGGCGGCCGCTCTTCGGGGCCCTCCCATTGATTTGTGCAGTCGATTGAAAATGGAAACAAACGAAAGCCCGAGTCGGCAGGCCATGATTTATATTTCCGTCTTGCGGGTGTGCTGTGTGCTGGGCCGAGCGTGCGTTTAATTGCGGACCGCACCCAGCGAATCGAAAGACTTAGGCAACAAACTTGCCGGCTGGTCAGCCGTGTTTAATTAAAAGTTCAAGCCAGAAACACGCGAATAGAAATTGAGCCATCAATCGAGGCAGTGACTTCGCTTTGCCAACGACTGGGAAACTTTTAAGCCGCTTTGGAGGGAGAAAGAGTAATTAAATCAGATTTGGACTCTAATTGAAGAGAAAGGTGCCCGAAAGCAGTAAGAATCATAAATGGAAAACAGGCATTACACAATCCCATTAGGCAGATCAATTTAAAGACCCTTCCTTCTACAACAACAGATCTCTTTTGGGCCATTTCAATGTGGTCAAATGGCTCATTACGGCCGACATAAATCAGATCTCGAGGCTGCATCCGACGCTGCCAAACGAGGTGGCAATTAGTGCAATGCTTCGCGCCATTTGTCTAAATTTGGCCATGCTATTGGCGGTTGCCAATTTTATGGCTTCAAATAAGTCGGAGGCAGTGTTGAAATGCCGCCTAGCCGGCCGCCATCTAACGGCTTTTGGGCTGTGACACATCGCCGCCGCGCCGTCTCTTTGGTCTGGCATTGGTATCATCGGCCCTCGTTAAGGCCCAGAGAGGCATTAAGCGAATGGCGCTTTGCATAAATTAACGCCTTGCCGTGCGGAACCGCTTAATCAATGGAAACCGCTAGGCCTGATCTCTTTAACTCAGATCTAGCCCTACCGCACACCGCGCCGGGCTACTTATAGGCCATAAATATTCAACATTTAGATGCATACGACACTTTTATGGGTTTTAAATGCCCAGCGAGCATCTCTCAAGCAGCGACATTCAAATAAAATTGATAATAAAATGCCTCACGCTGATCTTCAGCAAGTTGTCTCAAAGCGAGATGCTTATTTACCACAGCAAAGTGCCGTGCTTTATGGCCGCTTCCGACTGACACGAAAGTCAAGTTGCTCATCAAGCCGCATTTAACGGCTGAGAAGTTGTTGGTCGAGTGCACTTTGGGCACAGTCGACGAAAAGGCCAAGCAACCTGCCAGCGGCTGGAAATATGTAGTAAAACCACCGTGCAGGCGTCACTTACCGAGGTCCAGTGGATTGGCTTCTAGGGTATTCTGAGAGTAGCTTCACCTGCCGAACTGGGGCAGCATAAACAAGCCTTTGGAAGCGACAAGCGCCAAGCAAAACAAATCAGGCTTATGGTCGAATTACGGCGAGTTGCATAACAGCGGCATTAGCTGGAGCTCCGCCATCGGCTTCGGCCTTAGCTCCGCTTGTACGTCAGAGCGTACAAGTCGTATTGTTTAGTGGAGCAGAAAGTACATTGCACAGCCTGGCAGCGACACAACAGCAAACAATCAGCAGGCAGCGACGGCTGCCAAGTGTGGGTTGTGCACTGTGGCCTGCGGGTTGCGGACTGTCCGGTCTAATACAAATGTCATCCGTGCTGACGGCGGGTCTAGGCTCTGGCATGGTCAATTGCCATTGGCACGTGATTGGCTTTCGTTGTGCGCCAGCCCCATATATCAGTCACTCAGACTCGGTCAATGTAGCTACCTCGGAGACGCCGACTCCGGACATTTTTGCGCGCGTTAATTACACAATTTGTGGAGGCGCCGGCTCCGTTGCATGCCAAGTAGTTGCCCTCCCAGAGCCTTGACACTCTTTCGGACGGCGCAGGAGAGGAATCTTAAGCTCCAGCTGGGAGGGCGCCTTTCTCCCTGCAAAGGGAGCATCGGAGGCGTTTGGCATGCGCTGCGAATTAGCAATTCATCTACGCTCAATTATAAAGTGTCTATCGGGCGACTGGTTTCTTAAGTACTCGGGGGAGTATAGCAAAAGTGAACGTATAGCCGGATAGCCAGAGCACGGCGCTTTCATCAAACGGCTAAACACATTGTTTTGCTTGTTACTCGTGCCACTCGTGTCCGGTCAAAAGTGCAGCATAACGGCATTGGCTGCCTGCCTATTAAAGAGTTGGTTAGGACTCGCGTTACAATTATATTGTAGGTAAAGCTGGCTTTAATTGTGTCTCTCTAGACGGGAGTCTCTGGAGTGATACTCAGCTTCAAGCTCAAGCTGAGATGTTCCAAACACTGGGCTGGGCTGGCGGCTTATGCAATGTTTTCTGTGGCCGGAGGCTTTAGCCCGTCTAATTTATTGGGTATCGTCGGTGAATAAGACAGAGATGGATTCCAGGCAAGTCGGTCGCTCCTCCGCTCGCCTTGGGGCAGCCTTACTTGGCGTTGTTTGTGCAGCATTTAAGCCGCAATAACTTTGATTGCAAAGAATTGATTTCAATTGAATTCAAATTGAGCCCCAATTGTTCGCCGTAATCAGTTTTATTTTTTAGTCTGGGCCTCGTCGAGTCCCCCACTACTACAAGTGGGCTTTTTCGGGGGCCCAGACTCATTCTGTGCTGTGTTGAGCAGCGCGCTCTTTGAGGTCAGCTCTTATTTGGGTGCAGTTACCTCTGCGAAGCATAAGGCGAGCTTATAACGGCACGTTTTTATAATTAAAACTTTTTTGGCCCGCGAATTGTCACCACTTGATGGCTGATTCAGCGCAAATCGCTTTGCGGGCGAACTAAAAGTTTGGGACTTATTTTTTGCGCGCCTTTTGGATGCTGGGTACTGGCGATGTAGATTGCCATAACGGCCATAAATTGCTGGTATTATGCAACCACATGTGCCATTCTTTCTCCGGCCTGCCGTGGGCCGAGCTGAGCTCTGTTTCTCAATTAACATTCCAGCGTCGAAACGAACCACCGGGAAACGAGACAAGTAACGCCGCCATGGGCCGTGCCTCAATATGCGATAATTCGAGGGGAATAAACTTTGAATGATCCACTCTCGGAAGGTATTAAAAACTGGAGTGTTAAAAAGAACTTGGCCAATCGCTGGGTTAACTGTTTTGTATATGCATGCGCATACTAATTGGCCCAAACACGAAAGCCTTACACTTTTGGCATTTAGTAAATGATTTTGGCAATTAGGTATTTTAAGAATCCCTAAAAGCCGGTATCCTTACAAAGAAGTTAAGAACTACCGCGATCGTTCGGGTCCATAAGCAGCAGTTTTTCAGCTTTATATAATTATGCATATATATTTACATATATCAACTGGAGCTTGAAAGGGTTTTAATTAAGATCATTTATGTATAAATACGGCCTTTACTGATCACTAAATAATAAAAATCTATAAATAGCATTTAATTATATTTTTGAGTTTATATTTTCTTAAGCTTTAAGAAGCTATCAGAAAATAATATCAAAATAACTTAATTTAACTTTTTTTACATTTAGCAAAGCGGGTAAATATTATTAAATTTTTTCATTTTAATTATAAATGGCAAACACCGGTTAAAACTATTATTTAACAATTAAAAGATTAAAAAAAAACCCTAGTTTTCTATTTGCATATATTCTTTCGGAAAGAAGTCAGACAGAAAAATTGTCGATTGGCATTTGGTTGAGAGTTTAAGAAGGTCAAGCAACGCCACAACAATGATCAGCAGAAACTCGGAAAATCAGCAAGACATTCACGTTTGCTGGTGTAGAAAAAATCTATGAAAAGTGCAAATAAAACAGTGACAGCCTATGACCGAGATTTTGCAAGTTGCAACTTCAATCAGCGAAAGATATTAGGGTCCGATACGATGTGACAGCTTTTGGCAGCTTAAAGATCTTCACATTAATCGCGAACTATTACCTTGAATGCCTTATAATTCTTTCTCTACTCTTCCTTTTAGGACCCACAGAGGCACAGAGCAAACGAGCCTCACGCATCACCAGCTCGCGCAGCTTCGGCACCAACGTCAAGCCCACCAGCTCCAATGGCCTTAGCTTCGACTGCCCCGAGGAGTTCGGCTACTACCCGCATCCCACGGACTGCACCCAGTACTATGTGTGCGTCTTCGGCGGCGCGCTGCTCGAGAGCTGCACCGGCGGTCTGATGTACTCGCACGAGCTCCAGACCTGCGACTGGCCCCGCAACGTGGGCTGCGAGCTGGTGGATACCTCCTCGGAGCGAGGACCAGCGCGCAGCCAGGGCCAGAGCCAGGCACAGCAGCAGCAACAGCATGTGCCTAGCCGAGTGCGCTTCGGGGCGGCTTTTAGCAGCCCGGCCGGCACTCCAAAGGCACCCACGGTGGCGCCTCAGTACCACCGATCGCCGCCGCAGGTGATCCAGGCGCAGGTGCAGCACATTCCGCCGCCGCCGCCACCAGAGCTGCGTGTGCCACCCAATCCAGTGATCACGTCTCGAGGGCAGCCAAAGCCGCTGCTCGACTCCCAGGAGGACATAGCGAAGGTTGGTCAAAATGTTAGTTGGTAGAAAGATAGGTCGACTTTCGGACCGACTAGTTCCAATTATAGACTAATAAATGCGACTTTGTAACAAAATTAATTTATGAAACTTCAAACTGGTTTTCGCTCAGAACAACTTGTGGCCTTAATGACTTTTTTTTTCTGTGAAAATAATCCCGCAAATCGATAAAAATAACTTCCTAGTTTTCGGGTTTTTGATTAATAATAATCATTGTGATCTTCAGCTGTACGCCGATGCTCAGGAGACGCTGCCGCCCGTGGAGGAGGAGGAGTCCGATCGACAGCAGCGAGTGTACCGCGGCCAACCCAGTACCGTTAGTCAGGTGCAGCGCGATCGCGACGGAATCATCCACCAGGCCAGTATCAATGCCATCCCGCAGGCGGGCAAGATCGGATCGTACGCCTTCGGAACGGCCTACAGGTAAGCGGTCACCCACATAGCGTCACTGCCAAGTAGCTAGCTCTCAGCTCTCATCCATCGTCGCTTCCGAATCGATGCCACCTACTACCTCTGATGCTAAGTCCAGTCAAAATTCTATGCAACTCATCGTATTCCATGCTCTTTTTTCTCATGCAACGCATACTGCACTATCTTAAACCTTGCTCCAATTGACACCGACACAAACACACTCCGACGCGTACCCGAACCCGGACCCGACAACCGGACCGTTAAACCGCTTTTGGATAAAACTGTACGCAAACAGCGAAAGCTCGGACGAAGACCAGACGCTCGAATACGAACTGTCCCACAACCGACTCCGCCGGGACCTTGCCGGAGTCACGGCCACGGAAAGCTTGCCCACGAAACGGACAGACACCGAGAATCCGAACGATTCAAATACTTCCAGCGAAGTAGTGGAGACCGAGGGCTCCAAAATGTCTCCGTTAAGCAGTGAGGCCTCGAACAGCTCCAACAACTCACAAGAGCGCTTTGACGACGCGGCGCCAGCCGTCACCAAACCCCAAAAATACTCCTCCAAGATCAGTCAGCCAAAGGGCGATCCCACCATGGAGTTTGATTACGAACAGGAAGCGGAGGAAGAGGCAGCTGGAGACGGGGAGGACGCGGCCACGGGCGAGTCAAAGAGGCGTCCCCGGCAGCTGAGGCCCATCTCACACACTTCCTCCAAGTGGCCGGGCCAAAACTACCGCGCCATCGACGCACCTCCTCCGCCGCAGACGTACTCGCAGCAACAGACGGGCTTCAGTTTCGGCAGCTACAATCCCTACCTCACGCCGCCCAACCACGCCCACAGTCCACCGGCCTACGGCACCGGCCAGAACTACAATCAGCTGAGTCCCGGCTACCAAGCCTACCTGCACCAGCAGCAGCAGGTGGCTCCGGCGGGTCCGCATCCCCAGCAGAAGCCCAAGGTCGTCTACACGGGCTACAATCTTTCGCTGCCTCCGCCTCCGCTGGAGGACGACTTCCGGCCCATTGCAGGCAACTACTACGGCGCAGCGGGACCGGGTCCGAGCAGTCCGCGACCCCAGCAGCAGCACTCGAGTCCTGGCGACCTGCTCCCCTATCTCATCCAGCAGCTGAAGGAGCTCAAGGAGCGGCGCAAGCATCTGCAGGCGGAGAACTTTGCCTATTTCCATCTGGACAACCAGCCAGTAAGCCCAGCCTCGCCTTCCGGCGGCACCTCGCTGCCCGCACCCAGCACCACAGCGCAAACCCCCTTCAACCACTATTCGCCCGTCGATCCATCAAAGCCCGCCCAGCTGGTGACCCCGAACGGTCAGTACAGCACCATGGGCGGATTCTTCAATAACCAGCCAGCGGACCAGAGCTCCTATACGTCCTATCCCGGCAAGCTGGTCTCCCAGTACAGCATAGGCTCGGCCGACGGCCAGCGCGGCAGCACGACGGAGAGCAACTACTTCCAGTACAACATCGTTGCCAACCAGAAGATGAAGGGCGTCTTCAGCACCGTCCAGCCGAGCCACAACCAGATCGGGCACGCCCCCGTGAAGGTGCGGCCCCCGGTCACTCCCCTGCAGGTGACGCAGAGCATCAACGTGGTATCGGCACCCAATCTGGCGTACAACAGACCAAACAGCCTGCAGCAGGTGCCGTTCCGCGACTTCTCCCACCTGCCAGTGGGTATCAGTTACGCCAGCAACAGCAGCCTGCCAGAGTCCTACCAGACCTTCACCAAATCTATTAGCTCCACACTGGCCCCGGCGACAAGCACACCGGCAACCACGCCCAAGTCTCAGCTGACCAATTTCCAGTTTAACATCCACGAGTTCATGGCCAACCTCAAGTCCAGCGATCTGGCCAGTGTCAATCCTGCCATAAACCCACTGATAAAGTACTTCAAGCAGGTCAGCGGCGACGGGAACGGAAACGGGAGCCTGCGCAACGCGCTGGTATTCCGTCGTCCCGTTGCGGCCAGCACGAGTTCGACCAGCAGCCCGAACACGACCACCCAGATGATTCCCACCACGTCGAGCCCATTGGTGCAAAAGAGCCGCCTCAGAACGAAGCCAACAGTGCCCACGCCCTCCACTCCGACCACGACAAGAGCTCTCAAGGGATACGAGAGCTTTATCAAGGGCATACAGAGCCAACTCAACAAGCAGGCCTCCTCCAGTCAAAGCCCCCCCGCCAGCCCGTCGACCAGTACTCCGAGAGTGACGACCACGACCGTCGAGAGCGTCGACTATTACGACGAGGACTACGAAGTGGACGAGGATATTCTGCCGCCCTCGCAAATGCCGCCCTACATGCCCATGTCGGAGACAATGGCCCCACCCCGCCCACAAATGGCCACTGTTGCTCCCATCACGGAGTCCCCGGGAAAGGCGCGACCCAACTTCCAGACCGGCTTCCTGGAGGCCACCACGACCCGTCGCCCGTTTCCCAACTTCTCGCAGCTCAGCCAGCCAAGCGCAGAGTCTGGCGTGCCGTCATTCATCAACTTTCCCAGCGACATCTTCCAGGAATTGAAGCAGCGCTTGCCCCAGCTGCCAGAGGCCAGCACGCCCCCGCCCATCACTCGCGTCACTGCTCCACGCCCAAGCACGCGTCCGACCTCCAATCCCAACTCGATTACCTCCAGCACGACGCCGTCGTCCACGACGCGAGTGCGCTACACAACGCGTCCGCGTACGCGAGGACAGCAAAAGTGGATGACGATGGCCCCAGCCAGCCAGGACGCGAGGAACGACACCGACAGTAGCCCCGCCGTGGCAAGCAAGCACAGTAACCTGGGCGGCCTGCAGCTGAACTCCATTCACGTGGGCTCTGGCGCGGACAGACACAGGTACCTATAACCGAGCCAGCCGAGGCAATCGCTGCTACTAGCCGCTGCTAGTGGTGCTAGTTACTCTGTGCCGCTACACAAATACACGCAGAAATCAGTGAATACAAGAAACAGCCGATCTATGTACATATACCATAATGGCGACCTTACTGCCTATACATACGTCTACCCAGACCCGTAACTAAGCGATCCCACGGATCGAACCTACCAGAGCTGTACAGTTGACTAAACAAGTGTTTTTTGGACGTGGCTACGTTAACGCTAACCCCTAATGCTAACCCTAACTCTAGCTCTAACTGCAACTCTAACTATAAAGCTAACTCCTGTGCTCATCCCACCTCCGCCTGTCTGTCATTGACTGTTGTTATTTGAATTGAATTGTTTTTGATCTCGTTTTACATTTTTCTCCCCTATTTACGAACATAAACATCATCGAACATTATGTTATATCTCCTCATACCCATCCATGTCTATTGCTGTAAATAATCAACGCTACTTACATGACAACTCCACCAACATCACACCTTCTTCGACAACAAATACAACAAAAAACCAAATCGAAAATAATAAAACTGCAACGTGTACAGGGTTGAGTCATCCTCACCGTCATCGCTAGGGGCGCCGCCACCCGCTAATATCTTTGTACAGCCCACACCACAAGCTCCATCGCCACAGTTAGAACCCAATCGTAACTACTACAATGCATCCATATTTAATCACGGGGGCGGCTACCAACAACAACAACAACAACAATCGCAGCAGCAACAGCAGCAGCAACAACAACAACAACAGCTACAGCCAACACCATTCCAACAAGCGCAATCGCAACCGCAACAACAGCAACATCAGCAGCAGGCACAAGCCCCCCAACAACATCCCTATGATTCATCCTATTATTCTGTTTACGACGACGATATCGATTTATATAGGGACCTCGAGTACCAGCAGCAGCACCAGCAGGAGCAGGAGCAGCGACAGCCACCCAGCGCCCAGCAGTACCAGCCTGCAGTGCGCCAGCAGCAGCAGTCCACCTACCGTCCCCTGGAGCTCTCGGCCACGCCGACTCCGCCCCAGAAGTCTGCCTACGGCAACCAGCCCACCTTGAGCTACAGCACCGACTACGACGATGACCTAAACGCTCAGGTAAAGTTAATTAGAGTTAATTAAAAAATATTAACAAAGACCAGTTTCACTTTCTTCTTTAACTCAATTAATTTTGTATATAATTCTCCCCTTGTAGATCGAGCAGGACAACGTGTACGATCAGCCCACACGCTCGCCCCAGAGGTAAGTAACATCGATCACATGCCCAAGCACCGTGCCATAAATCAGGTTGGGATCATCTCAAAGGGAAACATCCACCGAAAAAGAAACTCACCCACACAGAAACAGTCAGCCCTGCAGAGAATCATAACCCAAGTGCACTGAGGAACCCCTTAGACCACAGACTAGATAGCGTCCTCCTGCCAAGTCAATGTCCACACAATCAGAGTCACAATCACCTCCACACACACAGCCTCGAACACAAACAGCCACACACTGCATCGAAATTTACACACACCACAGCCAAGTCAATACGTATACACCCAACCACAATGCATTTTCTACCAGGCCGGAGCAGGTGGCTATTCAGAGGCTGGATGCCAGGACCACCCCCTCGAGCGTCAGCGGAGGCTCAGCCTCAACGACTCCCGCCTCCCGCCCGGATGTCCGCACCTACTACGATACGCTCACCACGCTGCCCGATGCCCCGGGCGACTACAGCTACTCCAGTTCCGCGGAGTATGCGTACGGCTCCTCGCCAGAGGACTACGATCAGAGCGAGCGCACTGTAACCCGCGCCCAGTCCTACGCCGAGACGGATGACTATGATGTGATCGCCAATGTCGTTGGTCCCACCAGGGAAACCAGCAGGAGCTCGACACCGGCTCCGGCGCTCATACGAACCACACAAAACACTAAACAGTCGACGCCGGCGATTGGCAGGAATCCGACCAAGACAACCACACAAACTTTTAAGGTCACAAAGTCCACAACCACAACAACAAGAACAACTCTAACTTCAGCTCCAACTACAATAACAACTACACCACAGCCCCCAACGACAACAACAACAAAAGTAGCAAGGTATTGTCACCAGTTGATAGCGAAATGAGCGCCAGACACAGGTCCTCTCTGCCAGTCGCCTTCTATCGCAATCGCCACTAAGTCATTAGCCGGCTTTCAGTGTTCTAGTTTAGTTTGTATTCCTAAGCTCTCATTCCGCCATACGCACACGTGCAGCTTGCGAATTTGGCAACCATTATATACCAGAAAACACACAGCCACACGCCACACTCACAGATAAATTCGGTCGGGGACTATCTTACTGATAGGGCGGGCATCCCTGCGATCAGCCATCGATCCAAGACTCTGCTGACTGTTCAAACTTTCTATGTTCCCCTGTAACGTGATTAAGTATCTGTATCCATTGCATGACTACTCGTAAGATAACTCGCTGGGGGTCTCGCATGAGCATGCATCTCTCGTAATTAGCAGCTAAGTATGTGATGATCGAGCCAGATAACCCACATGAATTTCGAAATCTGAGAACCAAAAGGCCAGGCAAATAGGACCCGCCACACAGCTAGCCCTAAGTTACTAACACCTCTGTGATTACTTATTTAAATACACGTCTCTTCTACAGCTCGAAAGCGCATGCAAATAAGCCATACAAACAACATGTCCCCAACAAGTCAAAGACAACCACCACACCGCAAGCTCCCAGTACAGCACCTCCCAGTCCCCCCACCACGCCCCCTGCCACACCACCTCCGCCGAATCCTCCGGCATATAGCTCCAACCCCTTTCTCAAATCGAAGCTACAGAGCCTGGCCAAGTCGCTGGCCTCCTTTGTGTCGAACAACCAGCCCCAAGGCCCTAGCAGTGCCGCCAGTTACCGCCAGTCTCAGAACCTCACACACTTTCATCGACAGTCCACTGTTCAAGACCCAGTCCCGGATCCCGTCCCAGTCCAAACTCCTCCCCCTGTCGCCCCGCCTTCGACTACGCCAGCGCCCCTTGTGGAGGACAGCCTGAGCAGTAGCCAACTGGAGCACGTCGAGACGGTCTTCGATGAGAGCCAGAACATTAACGTTCAGACGGCCGAAGTCCCCAGGAGTCGCTCCTTCGAAACGAGCACCTCGCCCAAGTTCCTGGACTTTATCAATGCCGCCGCCTACGGCACCAGTCCGCGTGGCAATCTGCTGCATTCGGTGCCAGAGAAGCCCTCGAAGACGGCGAGCAGGGAATCAATTCCTTACAAGGGCCATGCTTTTGAGTCAAGTGCAGCGGAGCCGGAACAGCGCAAGCGCATTCAGACCTACATCACCTCTGATGTGGCGCCTCAGAGTTTCAGGATCCCGCCAAGCGACGGAGTCACGGCGGCGTCGGAGGATATGACCAGCGCTAGTACCACGCGCCCAAATAAACCCATTCAATATAGTCTGCAAAGTGGATCGAGTGGCTTCAGCTTGCGCGTAGAGCAGAGCCAAGGCGAGGCCAACAACCACGAGCCACCTCTCGGCGTTGTGGAGAAAAAAGAGCCACCTAGTACCACCAGCACTCCAAGAACTACTCCAACAAGCACCCGGGCTGAGCCATCTGAGGATTATGTGGAGATTGTGCCCACGACATATGCCCCTCCTCTGCGCATTTGGCGTAATGGCAGACCCACCATTCAGCAGGCGTTCTACAGGCCAACGACTAGTCCTGCAACTTCAAGTACAACTACGCCAGCGCCTTCCACGTCAACTGTCACTGTGGAGACCAGTACCTCCGTCAGGACTACCACCACACCGAAGGCCCAGGGGCCGCCTAGCACCGAACGTTACATGGCACCGGCGGCGGGCCAGAGCTTCACCGCCCGCGCCAGTTTCCTAAGGGACAGTCTGAACCGGGTGACTGCCAACCCGGCGATGCGCTTTGTCTCTCCGTACAAGAGCCTGGAGAACTTGCTGCAGGAGGACCGCCAGCATCAGCATCACCAGTTGCGGACGACAGCTAGACCGCGGTACACCAACTCACCCGCTTTTCCACCCTTCCTCCAGCAGACAACTGCCAAGCCGCCGAAAAATCTTTTTATGACCGCCTCTGGCAGAAACACCAGTCAGGACGTTCTGGCCACAATGGCAACAGGAAACGCCCGTAACTTCAGTGTAAGCGACGCCATCCTCAGCACATTCAGCCCCCAGCGACCAGCACCGAGCATGCTGCGAACCACTACCAGTACAACCACATCCACCACGACCACCGAGCCTCCGCCGCCAGAAGTGACGACCATTGGAAGCAGCACAACAACTGCTTTCGCAGTGGTCGCCTCCTCTCCCATCCGCGTTTCGCCATCTGGGGTGCGTCCACGTGGCCGCTCCCGTTACACGGTAGCCACTCTAAACAGTCTGGTGGACAGCGAGGACGAACCCACGACTTATGCGCCCAGGTTTAAGCTGCCAAGCGGGTACGACACAAGCCCGTACCAGAAGCGCAAGCCCCTTCGCGTCCGAGTTATTAGTAACCAACAAAGGCCGGTTCTTGCGTCGCCCACTGCGAAGCCGCAGGAAAAGTATGAAGCATACAAGGCCGCCTTGCAGGCCAAGGACTCCTCCATTTACGGCGCTCCAAGTGTTTCGGCCAAGTCGCTGAAGCGTAAGCCTATAGAGAACGAAGCCAGCATTCCGGACGAGCCGCGTGCAGAGGCGTTGATCAGCCAGCACCCGTTGGAGGCCAGGCAGCAGAACAGCTTGGAAGAGGCCGGCACAGCGACGGCGTCCAGCTCCACCGAGCACGTCGTGGCCATAACAGATCGCCCCACTGTAAAGTTTCTCTACTCCAACAAATATCGCCAGCAGACGGCAGAACGCACTCTGGCGGAGAGTCTTCAGAACGCCGGCTACATCGCAGCCTCGAACGGACGGGCCCAAAAGTTCCGATCGGCCAACGTGATCGAGCAGCTCAGGCAGTTCCTCGCCGGCAGCGACAGCAGCAGCAAAAGCGACGAGAGCGGCACGTCCCAGTTCGTGGACGAGTATTCCCTGCCCGAGATAAAGGCGGCTGTCGATGAGATTAAGCAGCTGTACTTGCCCACCGAACGGCAAGCCACGAAATCGAGCACGAGTACGCCGCGTCCCACCACTACGCCTACTCCTCCACCGCCTCCGCCCTCACCCCGACCCACTGCCACCGGCTCTGTGGCAGCTCCTCAGCGACCAGTGGCCAGCCAATCCAAAGCGAACTCCTTTTCCTCCACTCTAAGCGCCCCTAGCACCGATCCCACTCCAACAGCAAGAACCCCTCAGAGCTCCCCCGATGTTAGCACCGCTAGAATCCTTACAGTCTCACCAGTTTCCCTCAACCCGAACCCAAACCCCAATCCGAATCCAAACCCGACCCCTGCCACCGCCACAGCTACACCTTCCATGTTTGCACCGCCCACTGCGCGCGCGTCGAGGGTAAACAGTGTGATAAAATCGTCGATTGCCGCCGCTGCCGCCCAGGTCGGTCAGTCCGGCGTAGGCCCTAGCCCCTCCGCCTATCAGCCGCAGGTGGCGCCGGGCAAGGCCCACAAATTGCAATTCGGCTTCGCCTCCAACAATAAGAATCTGCACCAACAGCAAGCCAGCAGCAGCAACCCCAATGGCCCCGCAGCCTCAGCTTCAGCCACGGTGAAGTGCTCTGACAGCACGCCGAACGCCAAATGCAACGAGATCCCCTCAAGGTATAGATACCCGTACAGATTCAGATCCTCTAGGCTCGGTCGCTCCCAGCCATCACTCTACTCTCCGTATCCGTATCGCTCTCTCTACTATGTTACTTCTCTTTAGCATCACCGTATTTCGTTTCGAACACAACCAACCATAGCCATAGCCCCCACTGTACTGTATCTCGTACTGCTCCAAAGCTTTCTCTAGTCTCTCATTACCACCCACATACCCACCCACCTGTAATCCACGTATCTAGTCACTAGTCCCACTAGGATGGTGTTGATTGTCGGCTTACTGCAACGCCCACCGAACAGTATTCGTTCGCCTTGCGCCCACAGTAATGTCCACTCTCACTTGAAACTCCCTTCGCTGGCATACTGGCATAGTACAAGGACACACATAAGTGCATACTAAATTCTAGCTGCTGTGTAAAATGTTGCTATAGAAACTGGTATTACCAAACCGTAGACGTTAACCGATCTAAATTATAAATTATAAATAAATTGTATTTGAAGCGGTGGTGGCCCGTAAAAGTTCTAAAAGTAAATCCTCACAAACTTTCCTTGATTTATATACTTATTTTTTGATTAAAAATACAATCCGATTGGCGAATTATACGTAATGATACTACTCGCTGTGAGAACTAAGAAGTTTAAAAGGACAAAGCAGACTCAAAGCATTGAAAACTTTCGACCAACAAATAATGCAAAATTTCAGAAACTTTTGAAGAACACCTTTTGGAATTGGGCTCAGACGAAGGCAATTATATAAGCACATTTTACCGAGCCTGAAATTAGTAGATGCTTTTGTGTCCCGGACTGAAGCATTATGCTGGAGATAATCGGCCAGAGATTTGTCAGGGAATCGCTGTAAACCTTCTCTCTCAGTGTACTATGCATTGTAAATCTTACGTCTTCTTTTTAGTCTTCCTCTGCGGTCTTAACACAAAATTATACACATTATTCGTCTTTTCTCAGCCTTTATTTACCACCGTCAGTCAAGTCAAGTCCCAACACGAGACACACATAAGTATGCTTTAAAACTTTTTGGTTCTCACTGTACAAAAATTGAAAAAAATGAATGGAAATTTGAGGTGGTTTTTTGGGGGGTGGAGGTACCATCACTATTACTATTATTAATTATTATTAAGGGAAATCATTGTGAGCGCACCACTAACCAATATTGCGGGATGTGTATATGTAATAATTAATCCTGCATTCATCTGTATCTCTGCCCATTTGTGTAGCACAAACTAGTACATCTAGTGGCAGCATTTGCCAATTGTAATTGAGTAGAGCCACTCTCTCCTCTTACTGACCTCAACCACAGCTATTTTTCCCAAAGTCCTAAACGAATATATCAAACAAATTGTATTTAGAAACAACAATAGGAACCGGGGTAGTGCTATTTACGCCAACCAGGATCGGGACGTGGTCGCCACACCGAACCGCGGAACGCACCCACCGTAAGCCCTGGGTTTTTTGAGTATTACATATCCCGCTTGAATTATATGATTTCTCCTCAGACGAACCCGGCCCACACTAAAGCCGTCGGGAACCATCGTGTCGAAGGCCCAGGAATTCGTCGACATATACCGATACCCGCCGAGTCGGCCGGACCCCATTTACCCGCAGCCCACGCCCGACAAGACGGCTGCCAAGTGCCGCAAGGATGTGTGCCTGCTGCCGGACTGTTACTGCGGAGGCAGAGACATACCTGGTAAGTGAGAGCCCGACTAAGTAGACATAGTTTTAATGCAGAAGGTGGCCGAAATAAATGAAATGTAGGCGGGCTGAGCACCGCGGATACGCCACAAATCGTGCTGATGACATTTGATGATGCTGTCAACACCATAAACATCGACCTCTACCACGAACTCTTTGATAACAAGTCCCGGAAGAACCCCAACGGCTGCCCCTGGCGCGGCACCTTTTACCTGTCGCACGAATGGACAGACTACGGCATGGTGCAGGACCTGTACTCTGAGGGGCATGAAATGGCCTCCCATACCGTTTCGTAAGTTGTGCCGCATCAGTTGAGCCACAGCCTGGCCATCATCGTCTGCATCAGTTTCCCACTCGCTTCTGTCTATTTATGCTGGTTAAAAGTCTGGGTCGACCTCTGCCTGCCTCTATTCTCTCGACATGTTTTCATCCACATTCCCCATCTGCATTGCTAGGCGATCTGCCGGTCGAGAGCATCCCCCAAATCGTTCTCTTGACCTTTGACGACTCAGTAAACGACTTGAACAAGCAGTTGTACACGGACCTCTTTGAGAAGGGCCGTGTCAACCCCAACGGATGCCCAATCACAGCCACCTTCTACGTCTCCCACGAGTGGACTGACTACAGTCAGGTGCAGAACCTGTACGCCGATGGACACGAAATGGCCTCCCATACAGTTTCGTAAGTAGATGGAGCTCGCCTCTCGAGAGATCACGATCCCCGACACAGAAACACAGCAATGACAACAACTAGAAGCAGCACCGAGTCACAGTAGTCACGTAGCTAGTTAAATCGCCCTCCTCACTGCACCTACGCACCACTTAGCTTTCCTAACCCACATCCAAATCAAATCCATTGCTGAATTAACAGAGACCAAATCGAGACTCGCGTATTCTAACCACTTGCGTCTACAGTCACAGCTTTGG
This sequence comes from Drosophila ogumai, assembly GCA_018904815.1. Taxonomy (NCBI): domain Eukaryota; kingdom Metazoa; phylum Arthropoda; class Insecta; order Diptera; family Drosophilidae; genus Drosophila; species Drosophila ogumai. The sequence goes on along the minus strand of JAEIIJ010016744.1, from coordinate 11,499 downwards.
CGAGCAGTTCTCGCAGAAAAAGTGGACCCGGGAAATAGCAGGACAGCGGGAGATCCTGGCCGCATACGGCGGTGTCAAGCTGTCGGACGTGCGGGGCATGCGCGCACCCTTCCTCTCCGTGGGCGGCAACAAGATGTACAAGATGCTGTACGACTCGAACTTCACCTACGACTCCTCCATGCCCGTCTACGAGAACCGTCCGCCCTCGTGGCCCTACACCCTCGACTACAAGATCTTCCACGACTGCATGATTCCGCCCTGTCCCACCCGCTCCTACCCAGGCGTCTGGCAAGTGCCAATGGTCATGTGGCAGGACCTGAATGGGGGCCGTTGTTCAATGGGCGACGCCTGCTCGAACCCCAGCGACGCCGATGGAGTGACCAAAATGATTATGAAGAACTTTGAGCGACATTATACCACAAACAGGTGAGCTTAAGCCCAAGCCTTGGGGGAGACACACATAACACACATCCATCTATATTTCATTCACAGAGCACCTTTCGGCCTGTTCTATCACGCCGCCTGGTTCACGCAGCCCCACCACAAGGAGGGATTCATCAAGTTCCTCGACGCCATCAATGCCATGCAGGATGTGTGGATTGTAACCAACTGGCAGGCGCTGCAGTGGGTGAGAGACCCCACGCCGACGTCCCGCATAAACTCCTTTCAGCCATTCCAGTGCGATTACTCGGTGAGTAAATTACGAAGTGGATTTGGAAGACAGACAGTAACGACTACTCATTGCCAACTAGGATCGGCCCAAGCGCTGCAACAACCCCAAGGTGTGCAATCTGTGGCACAAGTCCGGCGTCCGCTACATGAAAACGTGCCAGCCCTGTCCCGACATTTATCCATGGACCGGTAAATCCGGAATCCGATCCTCCCGCATAGACAACGAAAATGTTGAGGAGCCTGCGGCGTAAACTGGAGTCTCGCCTGGACCTTCAGTGGATTGAGACCTTGGGCTAGCAGCAGTGGGCATTGGGACCACCCAGCCGTCCCAGATGCTGAACAGTAGCAGCCACTGTATTCATTGTAGCTCGAAATACGGAATTCACTCGTTAAATGTTAAAAATTCAACGTACTTTAATACTTTAGCTAATTTTTCAAGGAACTTGAAGGACAGCAGCGATCATAGTTAATTTCTTTCGGAGCATGTTACCACAAATTATTTATTCCCTCTTGTAAACGTATAGCTATCACTACCTATATCTGTACATTCCTATAGATTGTTGCGCCTACGGATATTCTTGTAGTTGCACACGCAATCCCAGCAATTGAAGACGTAGAGCAAGGCAATTAGGCGTAAGATTGTAGACTTTTAAGTACTAATGAATTGCGTTTTGGTGCACCAAGTCCATCGATGGGTTCGCGAGCTCACTAGGATTCGGCTGCACCAAGGACGCATTTAGAGACTAGGCTAATAATATTCGTGTTTAACTTGTGATAAAGAGTTACAGCTGAATTTATGTATTATTAAATGTGCACAACCGGCGCCTTTCCCGTTTTCCACACACGTATATTTTGTAAAGTTCAAGCCCAAGTTGGATTATTCCCCTGGAACTGGGTGCCTTCAAATAGACAAGTTCTGACTCCCCCTGTCACCTCTCAATTATCTCTGCTTAAAATCGAAATTAGGAAAGCCTCATTATTTAGCTTAGACTGGAATGCGCAAGGGATTCCCCATGTCCTCGTAATAGAAATACCCATCGGTATCCGAGGGAAGTCAGCGGAGACCAGGAGCAACGTATAGGTAGATAATTAGGATGAACAATTGCCAATACTTAGCCGTTCTTCAGAAAAAAACAAACAACAATAAACAATAATCGGTTCATTGAAACGACGTGCAAGCAAACCTATCAAGTGTAGTCTACCATCTAAGGATAAATAAATATGCGAAAGTATTAAGGGGATTCGAAATGCAATAGTTAGAGACGATAATCGATTGGGAGAAGCATATACTATAAGGACATGTAACAGTAGAGCTAAGCCATGCACCACAGGGGCGACGTAAGAGAAATTTCAAGAAACGAGTGAATTAAGTATTTTCTGCCAATGATTGTACAAAACTATACCTATGTATGAGTGTACGTGTGTTTGTAATAAAATGTACCATTTAAAATATCATAGAATTGGTTGTTTCAAATGTAGTAGTAGTAATTAGTGGCCCTCATTATTAAATATTATTTAATACAATCAGGCAAACATAGTCCGACCGAAGGTCCTCGCCTGAGGATGATGAGAAACAAATTAAAGCCTGCTGGTAATAAGAGACAATGAGCCTACACTATAAAAAAAGCTATCGACGTGAAACTCTGAAGAAAGTAACATCAATACTTAACACTCTGCATATAAAGTAGATAGGAGTATAATCCATATTTCCCTTTTTGAAATATATATATATACCTACTATTCGTACCGAGAATATCGGTATCGGAATCATTGCAGAATAGTAAGGATGGGGATGGAACATAAAGAAACCTCAGACTTACCTCGGTGTAAATTTTGAAAACTTAATTGATGGAACAAATGATTAATAAGTCATTATTTCCAATTTCTGAAAGAAAAGAAGTCAAGTAAGAAATTAAAATATATTTCGAAAATAGATTGAATTCAAAATAAAACATCTTGCTTGTACTTTCAATCATTTTAATTTTATTTTACAAGATTTAGGCTTGGACTGCGGCAAACACGCCTGCCTGCCTCACCGCCATCTCTGCTCTGCTGCTATAATTTTGTTTATTTATTTTTTGTTTAAACATAAGAATCGTAGTATATTTCGAAAATAGATTCCATTGAAAATAGAAAATCTTACTTACTTGTATTCTTTCTTTACTTTAAGGCATTCTTTATATTGTACGTTTTAGTCAGTTTCCAAAGCCAATTTGCCATCATATATCATATATTAAAGGGAACGCGGCAAGGAATGGATAAATACAGTAAATTTCCAAAATATATAGTCGAAGTCGAAGTGCAAACGCCGACTTTCCGTTTCTTTCAAATAATAAAATAATAATACTTACAAAACAAAAACGAATTTCAGTAAATACTTGTAAAGGCGAACGGATTGTAGGGAGTTTACAAAATGCTTAAAATTACTTAAAATTAACTTGCAATGCAGAAATGTTGCTAAAATGCAATAGCTGCCGGTGGACTGATAATTGCCAGGTTGATCTTTGTTTATGGTAAATGTGTACGTCTGTAAAACACGTATGCAATACTTTTAATATTGGTGGCGGTTAGAAAAACCAGGCCCAAGGCAAAAGGCTTTCAAAAAATAATTGATTACAAAACAATTTTCTTAAAATCCATATTAAAATATTCCATATTTTTATGCTTAAAATATGTGTTTAAATTGCAGGTCACTTGCTATTATTTTGACCTCATCCTGTTTTTCGTTTTTGGTAAGTAAACTAATAGGTTTAATATTAAAATTCACTTTCTTCGTGCGCTGTCGTCCTTGTCGTTCTTATTTCGCTCTCTCCGTTTGTCTTTTCGTGTGATATGCTTGTAATAATTGATTTGATAACCACCGAACTAGTGCTTGTTTCCGTAGTGTTGCTGTTGGGTGAGGATCAGAGATTAAGAGCTGTAAAAATATATATAATATATGATATAGTCACCTTTTAGATTTCAAGTCCATTAGGTTCGGTATATTAATATCCGGAATGTCATTCATGTTCACGGTGGTAGTGGCTTGGTTCGTTTGCGTGCTAAGCACTGATAAGCGACCTACATTTGTATATGGATATATCATCGTAAATAACATTAAAAGAGTATATATTATATATAAGAGGCATGCATAACTCTGGGTAAAAGGTGGGACCGTGCTAAAACTAAGAATATTGAACTGTATTTATTGTCGGTTGCGGCGCATATCTAAAATCAAAGGGTAAACAAATGATTAAGAACTCGAATAGTTGGATTTAAAACCGAATTGATGACTGATATGGCGTAACACAAAAACAGAATCACAATTACAACACACTGATGAAAAGGACATTTGCATAGGTATGCGTGGTTCACTTACCCACAGTCTCCTCTGTAGTTGTCGAACATAGTGTGGTCGTCGTGGTGTTCAAATGGTCACGTACAGAGTCAACGGTAATGTCACCTATGGAGCTAGTGATGGTCTCGTTGGCACGGCTGGGCGAGTTATTATTACTGACTCCATTAGTCAGATGAAGGCTATTCCGGTCTACGCTAACTTCGACTGTCTTCGAGCGTTGCGTAGCCACCGGCAGCTCCTTGATTTCGGCATTGCTAACCACCTCAATGTTGGCGTCAGTTTCCTTGTCGCTTTCTTCCTCGTCATTCGCTTGCAGTGCCAAATCTTCGCTCTCTAAGGGCTCGACTTCAACAATGCCGGTTGGTTGTACCACTTTGCTCGTTGCCAGGGCTATGCGCTGCAGCTCGGAAGAAGACATCATGTATAGGGCTTCACCAGCATTGGTAAAACAAAGCGACGAAATTCCACTAAGAACAAAAAATACGTTGTTAATATTTCCATTTTGTTAACAGAATTGCTACTTACTTGATATCTTCACGCCGCACGGCGGCCGCATTAAGTTGTCTTTTTAGCTCAGGCACTGACAAAACCATAATGTCGCCCATGTTGGTCAAGCATATCAACGCCATTTCGTGGTACAATTCCCTACGCCCAGCAGCCGACCTTCCGCTGATATTGGCAGGCCCATCTCCATCGCCATGTGATCGGGTGGACTTGGTGGGGCTGTTGGCGTGCAGACTTTGCAACAACTCCGGCGATATGGGGCAATTAAATGATCCAAAGTGGATGCGTCGAATGCGAGCACCCTCGTGGGCCGTCAGCTTGTACTTATTAAGCGGCTTCAATTGCGGCAGTGAAAAGACTTTAAATTGCTCTTCGGAAGCGATAAGAAGGCGATGTGGTGGTGTTCCGTTTTCTCCGGCGTTCAACTGATCTACAGGACAGCCTGTCTGGTCGAAAATGGAAATTCCCACCACAGGCGCACGATGCTTCAATTGAATCTCTTTGGCCAGCTGCGCGGAAATGCGACGGGGTGTCTGTGGAGGAGCATTCCCGCTTGCCGGCGGAACTGAAGTCGCAGCGGTCTGTGCTGGCGGCAAGTGCAAAAGAAAGACGGAGACTGTACTGGAATTTGTGGCTGACCACAAAGTAGGCGACGTTATGTTGACTGCAATACATGAAATATATTAAACACTTTATTAAAACAAGGTATTATTTACATCATAAGAATCTAGGACTCAATGAATGTAAATGAATGAAAATCTATAGTATACATTAGCACTCACCGTTTGTGACATACGTTTTTGCGAACAACAAACACCGCACCATCGATCCCAGCCCGTCGTCAGTATTCCGTGCCTCTATCTGTCGCTCAACAGGCCGCGCTTCTAGCTGCATAAATAAATAAAAAAAATAAAATAAAATTGTACTATAAGACACACTGTACAACGTCGAACAATAAAGCGACAAGGAACAATACATTCTTCTTGAAGAAGGATACTTACAGTCGTCGGCACTTGATTGGTGGGATTGTTCCGTGTCGATCGGCCCTTTCGAAGCTTCCTAAATGACTCCCGCAGTGATTTCTTAAACGACTTTCGACGAGACAGTTGCTCACCGGCGCCAGTGAGATCGTTTGGATTCAACGTGCAGCGGTGAAAGACCGGAACGAAATTCTTAAAGTCAAACAGCACTAACCCGTGCGCAGTTCCACCAGACACAAGGCCCCAGTTTGCTTCAAGGGCCATGCAAGTGATACTGGCCGGCGGCAGGACCTGGAGCACTCCTGTTATGTTCACGCCGTTCTCAGTTAGCGGACTGGCGGTTTCTTCCAATAGGTTTGGCCGCACATTTAGCTGATCGTGACCCTTCCATACGAATCCATCGCGATCGCTGACCAAATTCATGGAATTGTATTTTAAAGAGTTCTTTGCATCGGCAGTGTCGTCGAAATCTGCAATAACAATCTGACCTGCTGTGCCGCCAACAATTAACTGCCCCGTCTTTGGGCAGAGCGCTATTTTTTTTACGGCCAACCGCGGATCATCGGAATATGGATCAAAGAGGCCAGACTTTCGAAATGGCGGCTCTCCCTCATCCACTTGTTCAGCATTTAGATGTTCCGCACTCACATCTGCGGCAGCATCCTCCCGATACTCGTGCTCGTTTCCAAAAATAATGTCAGTTTTGAAGTTGTAAATGGGTTTTAGCAATACTCCGGTACAGTCCCAGAATTTAACGGAACCATCTTCATGGCCAGTTAAAAGGATTTCATATCCCGGGGCCTCGTCCTCCTCATCAGAGTGAGCGGCGTCATCCGGCAAAACGCCGCCGGTAATGGGCCAGTCAATATTGCTGTAGTCAATGTCCTGCTCATCGCCCGCTTTGAGAATCCTCTCGTACACGCTCTGAGTGACTTGGGAGGCCAAGTAGTTGCATGTAACTGCAGATGCGTGCACTGAGTGAAGGTATGGCGCCTTGATGGCGGCAATATTTGAGTCCGTTAGGTCGTAGGCACAGAGTTCTTCTTCCAGGAGTACAATCAACACTTCAGCAACGTCGCTGTCCTCTTTGAAGGTGACGAAGAAGTCAATGACTTTGGACGTAAAGTCAAGACACACTTTTTGTCCATCGCTCACGTGCACGGACACGCAATTATGATCTCCATATGCCGAGCGCGGCATGCCACCGGAAAAGACAACAATGTCGTTGGATCTAAAAAATATAGAATTATAGTCATTTGTCGTTTGAAATTACAAAGTATATTTACCCTTGCTTGCCCTTATACAGCCGATTAATGCTCTTGCACGGATCCGGACCGTAGGGGACGTAGTTAACATTTTGCGGCTGTTCGGCGCTTTTGATGTTCCAGGTGGCATACGAACCGTCCGCATGGTACCAGCTGAACTCCGATCCATCCGTATTTACTGAAAGTCCAACGCTTTGGCCATGTCCAGGGGCTATGTAGGCTCGTTCAACGGAAGACAATTCGAAGTCCCACAAAACGCAAAGGCCACGGTTATAGGCTATGAGCAGTTTGTTTGGCGCATTGGGAAGTTGGCAAATTGACTCAATTGCACCTGGGTTTAACTTGTAAGCGGGGGGCACCTGTTCCAACACAACGTCATGGTAAACTACTGGCTCCCTTATGGTAAAGGTATGCAGATCAAGTTGGTATATGTTGCCACCTTCCGTTCCGATCCACAGCACATCTTTGTTGGAAGAACAGCAAAGGGAAGATACCTTTTTAAGCTTTCCGTCGAAAGGCAGTGTTTTTATTGGCACCAATGTGGATCCAACAGGCTCCCACAATATCAGTTGATTTGCTGCTGTTAGTGAAAGGATGCGGCCTGTGCCGTAGACCCATTCCAGTTGCTGAACGTTGAGCTCTGCTGCCGAATTGTTTACCAGCGTGTGCTGTGCGTACAACTCCACACCGGGCTGGCCGAACACCTTTATTGCTCCTGTTTGCGTGCCAATCGCCATTAGCTTAGAGACAGGATCATATGCCAATGCAGAGGGCTTGTGAGGAAAGCCATGCTGTGCCGTCTAAAAGAATAATAAAATTAACAAATTAAGAATTGGTATTTTTAAATATTTGGGCAAAGGTCGTGAGGTATTTGAATATGTAATTAAATGTCTTTACGCTTTTGTGTCCCGATTAACGCATTCTAGTTTCGTAGTGAGACCACGGATAATCTTCTGCCTACAAATCTTATCTAAACTTAAACGAGACGAATCGTCTGCAAAACCACTGGAGAACTTTTGTGTGTTTCGTTACTTATTCGTTTAGGTCTGTGGGTATGTAAAAACCCACACATAATTTTAATAAAGTTTAAAAGAACAAAAAAACAAACAAAAAAGCCTCAGTCCTGAAGCGTGAAGAGCTGTGCTACTTGGCCCATTTTATAATAAAAGAAGCTACAGCAAAATCAACCAAGCAAGGTAGTGCCGTCGACAAACCAGGTCTTTATTGCTATTTAGATTGATTCTGTATCTTGCACATGTTGTTGGTCCTAATAGTAACCTGGCACTTCTTGGTTGTGATTAAAAAACCCCCAAAACTATTTAAAAACTTTAAAAAAATTTACAAATAATAAGACGAAATAAATCTTGCAGTTTAATAACATTTACTTGGCTTGTTTAAAATATTTTAAATAAGCAAGATCAACAAATCGGCTATTGTTTCATAGATAAAACCATTTTGTGGTTTTTCTAAGCCCAAATTAATATATTTATAATATTGCATTTATAAATACTGAAAAAAAAAAACCGAGAAAAGCATATTTTGTTTCTTTGAAAGGTTACAGTAATTTGAGTTATGAGGCTAAAGAGCTGAAGGTTGCTGGTTGGTTCGTGGTTTTTTGACCCACTTACAGGTGCAGCAATTTTTTACCTCAGTTCTTGGTACGTTGTTTTTAATCTTATCAGCAGTTTGTATGGCGGCTATCTACCTAAACAATCGAAATATTTTGTTCCCTACGATATACGGGTATTTCTGAAGCCAAACCATTTACCCGGCCCATAAAACAAATAAAGCTAATCTTATCAACTACACTCCCTTCGTGGCACTGGCTGGCGACTATCTTTGCCCTGATTGCGCTGTGTGTTCTTGCTTGATGATACATGCTACACGATATTGATGACTAATTTTAAAAGCGGTAGGCTTTCAATTTAAATGGACTCAGGTGTAACATCGCCTGAATTCCCAAGGCAATAATTTGTTGAATAGGGGTACAAATGAACCTCAGAGTCCCCATAAGCGCCGGCAGATTCCAAAACATTTGCATGAATGGTAAAGAACTGCGGATGATGATGTCATTGACGATTGCGTCGCTACGAACTCGATGACATCGTCGTTGGGCTACTTCGCGTGTGTACATTGAAGTCGTAAGGTAAAATGCTTTAAAAGCTGAAATTTGTATTACTCTTCTTTTGGCCAATTTATTCAGGGCCATAATTATCACTAATTGCAGTAAAAAAATAAACTGAATAATATATTCTCGACCCCTTAATTGAATATGTCAATTGGTGCTCTCAATTCAAAAGGCTTTTCTACGCTCGGCAAAGCGAGCGCTTTAAATTTACAGGCACACCTTGCTAATATGAAGGAGCTGAGTGTGCTTGGAACTACTTAAGATAAGAGTTTGCATTCCCCACATAAGGCTCAAAAAAGAAAAAACAAAAATGCTGGGAAACTAGGTGTGGCTGCGCTGATAAAAGGTTTTATCAATAAAATATAAGGTAGTTTGGCCAAAAACCTTTACCTTGCGATAGGCAAAAAGATCCTTCTGCAGGCGTTGTCTCTCCGCCGTGGGCTGTTGTCCCTTTCCACGTATAAACTTCAACATTGTTCCGCGATTTTGTGTGGAGACACTCCTTTTAATATGTTTGTGCCCTTATGCCTGAAAATAAATCAAAATACAAGATCAATAACTACTAATTTATGCTTTTCAAATTATAATATTTTGTCTTGCTTTTATTGGTATTAATTAATCATTTTAATTTCATTTCAAATTTACAAAATCAAAATTGAACCGCGTTTTTAAATAATTTTACATAAAAATATAATTTTATAATTTTTTTAAAACTATGTCTTTGATTATAAGATCATTTATTTTCTGCAAAAAAAACACACATAGAAAAACACTCAAGAGTCAAACAAGAACTCGCGGCTTACAAGACTTGCTAAACGAGTTGTAGCGATTTTCAATGGACGTCAGGGGAAACGTTTGTAGGCGTTGTATCGTGGCAAACTGTGTAGGCATGTAAATATCTATGTAACTAGATATACCAACATAGTGTACATCGGCACAACTGAGCGCGACAGCGATCGAGACGAAATGAAAGTATACATACAAATTTGTGTATGTTGCATTTGAAAACCCAAGAAAAACGTTAGTGTTATACACAAAATTATGATTAATTAAAAAACTGCTACAAAAAGTACAACGCTCGGTTTAAGCGATGGCTATGCATTTGCTTGTATATACAAACATACAAATTTCATATTAATGAGTTCGATACACTGCGTTGCACATGAAAACAAAATCCCGTTAGTGTGCCTTTATGTATGTTTAAATGTGTGCGTGGTACATACAATATGTAGATGCGCATTCAATGAACATTTTCATAACTGACAACAAAGTTAATTAATTAAAGAACGACAAATTAGCTCTTACAATATTCGGGGATTTAGAGTTTAGGCAATAACCAACCAGGTGAGCTTGAAGTAACTGATTTTAAGTGTTCGGAATGATGACCTAATTTTTTCCACGGTCCGATCGCAAACTTGCCATTTTACGCCGGCATTCGTCCATTCATGTATGTATATATACACACATACACGAACTACGTATGTATGTATGTGTCGGGAATGGAATTACCATAGAAAAACAAGAATGTTTGCAGACCGTTTGCGTGGCTGACTCACCGAGGGTTTTTGTGTACACTTGCAGCAGAAAGGCCGTTGATAAACAAAATAACGAACACACTTTTAACTCGGAATACTTTTTTTAACACTTGCACAAATTAATTTAGTTGCCGCTGCGCACTGAAGGCGGTGGCTCCCGAGTACGATCTTTTCTCTCGCTCTCGGACACACCTATGAACATACATACATATGTATGTTTATGAGGGGCTTGCACGAATCACAGTTGCTTTTGCTTCCGTTGGTAAAATTAAATAAACATGGACAACACTGATAACGGGCGAAGACGAAAATAATACGGCCGTGCGGACCTGGAAATTGTGCACGTATTTTAACTGAGGGAAAAATTCTTCAACACAACGCTTCCTCACGACGACATTTTGTTAACGATATATTTATATCGTGAAATTGCCCAAATATCGCAGTCGCGATGTTTTTATTTGATATTTTTTTAGATGGTTTCCTTGGTCACTCTGAATTTCAAAGCAAATGTCAATTTACATGCTTGGGGTCGAATTCTCATGAAGAATGTAAAATGTTCGAAGGCGACCCGAACGCTGCTTCGGCAGCCTTCGGCAGCACCTTCGGCTCCGTTGCAACCGAACCGATAGAGAATTCGACGAACGTGTTGAATGTTCGATCTGTTTGACGATGCGAGCAGTATTGCCAATTTAGCTATTTTCCCACTATACCTAGCGTGTTTCAAAACCTAAATGCGGGATATTTTGTGATCTAGCGGCTGGCGGGAGTTATAGCTATTTTCCAAGCAAAATTGGCGTAATTTTAGCTTCATGTATTTTTTTATGTTTTACAATGCCACACTTAAATACATCGTAGTATTTTTCAATTTGAATGGCAAAGAGCAAACAAATCACACATACATAAATTCAGCTGTAGAAGAGGCAATGATAGAGGAACTTGATCATTTTTCAAAAATGTTTGAATAATTAATAAAAAAAATAATGTTTCACGACTCTAGCGTTATTTTTTAGCTATTATCAACATTTGCTGGCCATTTTTAGCGTTTTTCGAAGGTGGTTTTAGCTATTTCAAGCCCTGA
>JAEIIJ010016742.1:0-67499 GCA_018904815.1 Drosophila ogumai | reverse complement strand
CTTCTCCTGTAAAATTAGCTTTTTCAACATACGATACTTTCGCAAAAATGCGTCGATATGGTATACGGGGGTCTTCATATGGCTGGAAACCGAAGCTATATAGGTTATATTTTAGTTCTGGCCAAGATTTTGGCCATGTGGAAGTGTGTGTGCTGCACCCTATGCGCTATGGCAACTACAGAAATATATATATGTATTTATCAGGCGACCCGCAGATCTGCCTTTGGATTTGGAAATCAATTGGAATTGTGGGATATACAAATATTTCTTTGCAAACTGCGGGGCAACTCCTGTACTGTGTATATAATATACTCGTATATATGTATATTGTATATGGTTATCTGGGCTTAAACTAATCCTTTCTCTCCCATCTGCCTGCCTGCCGGCTGTTGCGTGTGTTAATTTCTGGGTTGGCTTAATTGAATTTCATTCGATTAAAGTATAATTTTGTTAACATTTAGGCTAATTTTACTAGTGTCTCCTGGTATAATGTTCTGCCACTTTAATTTAGCACTTAGTTTTCAATGGTTTCTCGCTTAACAATTCTTTTTTTCTTTTGTTTTTCATTATTTTGAAGACACAACAGTTACTGGTCCAGTTCCAGGAAGAAGTATGTATGTATATGTATATGTGTGCGATCTGATCCAGGATACAAGCCCTTGCTGCGGCCACTCTTTTACCGAGGTCCTGCGGCAGCGGCGTAACTGTACTGCAAGCCCGTGTGCGTCAACTCGTTGCATACTTCGCTGCGCTGCGTTACCGCATTTAAGGCGGCGAAGGCGTGATGAGGGCGTGGCGTGGCCAAGTGTGCTTGTGGATTATGCTGGGCCTGTGATGCCTCATAGGCGGTTAGGTCGATGCTGGGAGCTGAAAGAGATAAGGGGTATTAGCTTGTATAGATTACCATCTATCAATCTATATCCTTACCAGCTGCATGCATGCGATTGTATAGATTTTTGCGTTTCTTCTTCAACAGAGTATCCAGGTTATAGCCCTCCATGCTGGCTCTGTAAAGAAAAAGCCATAAATATACAATATATTTTCGACAATCCCCCGGCATAACTCACTTCTCTGGCCTGCCGTTGCCCAGCAGCTCCTTGAAAGCAACGTAGATCTTGTTTAGCGTCAGATTGGATAGCCCCTGGCCCAGATATCGTACAAATTTAAGTTGTTCACATTTGGATAAAGCGCTCTCGTGGAAGTCCAAAAAGGGTCGATGATCGGATATCTGATATTCCTGTTTCGGTCATTTAAGTTAAAAAAGAGAAATATGGAATAGAAGAGTAGAAAATATATTAGAATCGCTCGAGTCTTAAGACTGGGGCAAGAGTCTTGTTCAATGATCTCTGGTTTGAATAATGAGGATGCAATTTTGAATAGTCAATGGATGCCAATCTGTCTTCTCTCGATCGCCAATTGGGTTGTGGCCAAAGAACAAAGCTCCGCTAGGCTACAGTGGGTCGTGATCCTGCTCCACGTCTCTTTTTCTGCTCCTTCGATTCACTTTTGCTCACATTGCAAAACTTGATGAAGTTTTCGATGAGTATGTACTTTTCATAATTGCTCAGACATTGCTGGCTACTACTCTGTATACCGAACTGTTTCAATAGCTCCTGCTTCTTGGGCGGCAGGCGGCTAATGTGTGTGCAAACCCCGTCCTCGATCCGGTGCGTCTCGTGCACGTCAAAGTTCTCGTAGATGATCATCTGCTCCAGGGATCGGGGCGGTGGTCCCAGTGCCGGCATCGGCAGCGGCGGTGGCAGCAAAGGCGCTGGTGCCCCACAGCCGTACCGCGGATCCATGGTCGCCATCTGATGTTGTTGTTGATGGGGATGCTGATGTGGATGCGGATGTTGTTGCTGCTGTGCCGGCGGTGCCGTTACATAACCTGGCGGCATTGTCACAGGATTAGGATTGATGCCCGGTACGACGTTGCTGCTGCTGGCAATGTTGGCCCCGCTGCTGCTGCTGTTGCTATTGCTCGTGTTGCTGTTGCTGCTGCTACTGCTGCTGTTGCCGCCACTGGAGGCGAACTCCAGGGAGCCATCGTTGGCGGCGGCCATGTTCTTGAGGTCTACAAGAGAGAATGGTAATGCCAGGAGGATATTCAGCAAGCTGCCATATATACTCCAAGGATCTATGCAAAATCGCCTTTTAATTTATATTTGATTTGAGTTGGGAAAACTTTAAATAGTTTGGTTTTAGTTTTGGCTAATACAAAATATTATTACCACGCGATTTTCATTATTTTAAATAATGTAGTAAAGTTTATTTACTTTGTTAAAAAAGCTAAAAAGCAAAGGCAATTTTTTTTAAGTATGGACTTCATTATTCCCTATAATCCTTGGCCCTGAATGCTCCACGGCTTGCATATAACAAATCACAAGGTGAGGAAAGAGTTATTACCAATCATTGCAATATAGCAATTGCTTTTTTGAATTTGAAAACCCAACCCAGGAGAAGGGAGCGTGCGTTTTCCTCCATTAATTAATTGAACTTGAACTGAGCGCAAATGCAGAGGCACGACGACGCAGGCAATAAAAAATCTCAAATCGATTCGATTTTCTCTCAATCTAGTTTTTTTTTTTGTATATATTTTCTGGGTTCGCAAACAATTTCCATATATATTGTATGTTGTGTGTGTTTTTAGTTAGGATTGGTTTTACATATAACATACATTTCATTTTGTTCTTGGCTTACTAAAATATATATTCATATATATATTTATTATATTATTACCATAATATTAAATAGCATTTAGTATGATTTTCTATACTCGTGGGTGTGTGTAATAGTGTGATGTGTGAGGTTGTGTATTTTGTGTGTGTGTGTATGTGTTGTGTAAAATGTAATAATCTCTTTTCAAGGAATAACATTGCATAGTTTTGGGGGTTTCAATCATGATCGATCGTTGTCCAACAATTTCTGATATTGTCGTCCAAACGTAATACAAAAAATTTGCATATAGTTTTGTAAAAATTTGGCAAAAAGCTTGTTTTGTTTTGTGTAAAATTAGTCTAAAATAAACGAAACGTTAACTAAAACGAGGAGGAGTACACATAAAAATAGTATATGACGATGCACATCAACGGGACAAACTAATCTAGGACACAGGATTGGTAGGAGGACGTTGGGGTGCGGCCGAATCCAGAATCCTTCATCCCGAATCCTTGCCAACAGCCTACGCGAGAAGGAGTGTCAACAGGTGGCGCCGCCGCCTCCGCCGTTATCCTTGGCGCCACGCCGACCCCAATTTCATATGGTTCCTCCTCCGCCGGCGCCGCCACCTCCACTGGGTCCGGCTGCAGCACCACCTGCTGCTGCTGCTGCTGTAGCTGCTCCTCCTCCTCCTGCCTGCTGCTGTGGCAGCGGTGGCGCTGCTCCTGGATAACCCATGGCCGCCATATGCTGGACATGCGCGTGCGGATGTGGATGGGGCGAGTGCGGATAATAGTGCGGATGATGCTGCTGCTGGGGATGCTGCTGCTGATGCGGATGCCCGTGGGCCGAGGCATAGGCAGCAAAGTGATGGGCATGCGGATGACCATGGTGTTGCGGCGCCTGATGGTGTGGATGGTGCGGGGGATATTGGTGCGGATGGGGCGGCAGCTGGGGATGTTGCTGCTGTGGTGCCATCGCTGGACTACGGGTGGGCGTGCCCGGTTGCATGTGGTGCGGATGAGGATGGAGATGCGTGTGCGAATGTGGAAGCGAATGCGGATGCGAAAGCTGGGCATGCGGATGTGGATGAGGATGCGGGTGCGTGTGTGGATGTTGCAGCATATGCTGTTGGTGTTGCTGCTGCTGTTGTTGCAGGTGCTGCTGCTGTGGCGTTGTGGGAGTTACAGCGCGCGCTGCTCCTGTTACTCCCACACCTCCTCCTCCTCCCTGCATCGTGGGCGTGGCTGGCCTTGTGCGTGGCGTCGCCTGTGTGGGCGTGACGGCTCCTGCTCCCGCTCCTAGTGCTCCTACTCCTCCAGCTGTGGCTGCTTTCGGTGTGGCAGGTGAATTGGGGGCCAGCAGCTCCTGCTCGGATTGCTGCTGCTGCTGCTGTTGTTGAGGTGTCTGTTTGACCGGTGTAGATGGTGTTGTTGTTGTGGTGTTGTTGGTCTTGTTACTGGTGTTGTTCGTGGTGATGTTGTTGCTGTTGCTGTTGGCATTGTCGCCTATAGTGATTGAAAGCGTATGCGTGGATAAAGAAGAAGAAAGAGGAAACAAACAAACAAATTGAAGTCCAAAATTAAAATTGTTTTTTTTTCGTTGGGTTTTTTGTTTGGTGGATTATTTTGACAAAAATATTTTCAAAAATAGGCAGGCCAAATTGTAGTTCTCTTTTCGATATTTTCGCTTCTTGAAACACAACCAAAAAGAACGCAAAGTGCACGAAACATATAGAAATAGAAATGAGAAGTGCAAAAGTGGCAAGGAGAAATCATAAAAATGAATGTAAGCACTTCTTCTGGTTTCGAGTGTATATATTTTTAAAATTTAGCACATTCGCCTCTCTTTTTCTCTCTTTTTTTTTTATTAATTTTCCTCAGCCCGAAACATTCTTTCGGTTTGATGACGACAACGACGAAAACGATGCCTGCTGCTGCTGTTGCTGCTGCATTTGCACTACACGGGATTCGGTGGGACTGGGGCGGCGGACTAGGGGGTTCGGGGGTCGGGGTCTATCTCTATACCAAATACCTATACCTATATTTAGATATAGATTCTCACTTACCAGCTGTTGTGTTGGCCAGGAAGCGCTTGGTTTTGTCGAGTATATAAGGCAGATTGTAGCCGTCCTTCGTGTAGCTGCAAGAAACAGGATATTCATCAATTTAAAGTAGAAGCATGCTTTTAGGAGCAGCAGCATATTGAATTATCCGGAACGGGCGACCGGGTTGCCGTGTGTCCGTGTGGAGTTACTCACATTTCTGTGCGTTTGGTGCAAAACAGATTCTTAAAATTGCTATAAATGCAGAAGAGCGTGAACGTCGGCAGGCCCTGTCCCAGATATCGAGCGAACTTGATCTGTTCGGGCTTGTTTAGGCCACATTGGTTCAGCGACAGCCACGGCCTATGATCCTTGATATCGTATTCCTGTTGAAGGGAGAAAATATGGAAAGGGATTAAAAAGATGTAACGTAGAATATAGAAATATTTAAAAATTAAGCTGTAAATTTTAAAATAAAGATTTTTCCCGACAACAAGCAACATAGGTTTCAATACTTTGTATGGTTTTAAAGCAATTTGTCAATGAATTCGCACTTGAGAATTTTAGGCACAGGATTTGAAATAAATCAAAATGACTTAAGTAGCTCTAAGCATTTTTGGTGTTAAATTAATTGTCTCGTTGGGTATATTTCCTGTTGATTTTCTTTCTTTACGTTATATCTCTTTTAATTCAAAATTTTACCAAGGTTTTTTTCGAAACTCCTGTTTCATTTGTAATTTGGTTGCTAAAATAAATACAAAATTCAATTAGAAATCCGACGCCAGTTGGAAAATTAATTTTCCAGACATACCGGTTCTACTGGTTCCCCACATCCTCAACCATATCTAACGCAACGCTAACCACCCTTCCATTAGTTTTGAAATAACTTACACCTTTCGTGTTGAGGAGGAACCCAAACCCAACCCCCTTTATGCCACTTTTTAGCATAATTTCCTCTACTTTTAGGCTGTTTTCCACGTTACTCCCGTGCATGTGTATTCATTGACGTCAAATTCTATGACTGCACATATGTATTTGACGTTACATAATGTACTACGACGAGTATATATGTATACATATAAATATGTATGGGATGGAGAAAACCCCACAGACACATGCGAGGCGAAAACTTTGCCCACTACTAATCAAAACTTATAATTCGTGTACAACGCAAAAGTTTAAAACGAAAATTTTACACAAAAGCCAAAAACTTGCAAAAGGACGTTGGGCTGAGCGGGTAAAACGGGGGGCTGCTGTGGGGTAGCGGGGTTTGGGAAATGGTTCCTGAATAACATGCCAAAGCTAAAGCTCCACACACACACACACATCGGAAACCAGGACCCACACCCTTACAATGTATATTTTATAGTGTAAAAATATAGAATAGGGCGCAGCGCAAAAAGGAAGCAGAAAAGGCAGCAAAGCAAACCCAAATAGAAAAGCAAACAACATTTTCAATGAAGCCATTTTCCCCCAAAAGGGGGGTGGCTTTGGTGGATGGGGTTCGGGGGCTGGGTATTTGCAAGGACCCCCGAAAGGGTTGTGTGTGCGCTTGTGTCAGTGTCTATGCCGGTGCCTGTGCCTGTGTGTACTTTCCTAGCTTTAGTAGGCGCAGGCAGCGGCTTAATGGCCGTCTCTGTGTGTGTGTGTGTGTGCGAGTGTGAGTCTTCGTTCGTCGTCGGCTTTGGTCCTTTGCTCGTCGGAACTTATCAACATCCTCATAATCAGTGCGCCAGTGGTTGCCACCACCCGTCACCCCGTCCACCCAACACCCACCACCATTTGCTCTTCTCGCTCTTGCTCTGCCCCCATGTGTGGAAGGAAGCGCTTCTGGGGATTCGTACATACATTTTGGGTTTTGATTATGTTAAAAATCAATAGAGCAAAAAGGAGTGACGAGACATCTTCTCCTTTTTCGGTGGCGGGCCGAGAACTTTAAACTCCTGCCCGAGGGAAAAGGAGGATAAGAGTGGCACATCACACTCTCCATCTCCTTCTAGAAGCGTGATGACAGGCGAGCGACACCTGGCCACTTCTCCAGGTGTCTCATTAACAGCCAACTATGCGGGAGGAGTTGGGGCAGCCTGTGGTGAGCTCTGCTGTGTTATGAGGGGCAGCGCACCGTCGCACTGTTGCTGCTGTCAAGCCGGCAGACCGAGTGCTGTCCCACTCGTAACCACTGCACGCCCATGGCCACTCAACTGTTTCACAGTCAAAAGGCGAAAAAATAAAATAACAAAACAATGAAAGGATGGGCATGTCAACCCGCAGATACTCTCTACTATTACAAACAAGAAAATTCCAATGCTAACTTCGCTATCAAACAGCCTAACACCTGGAATCATTGGGGTTTTCAGACGAAAAATGGAGAAGTATTGTTAAATGTACTCAAGGGGATGCAGTGTTAACGTCCTTATAATCAGATGTGATCTAGAGTATTTGCAATAGAAAATGTTGATAAGAAACTTTTTAATTTTTTATTGCCTACTTTTCAGGGCTACTGCAAGGACAACGATAACAGTATTATACAGCAAATTACTCGAAGACTAGCAGATTAATTTTTGTAAGACAAGTCATACTTTTCATGGTACCCGATCTAGCTAGATACCATAGAGATAGTTTTGGAATGGAGAAAAAAAATAAGCGTACTAACAGGAAGAGAAGAATGAAAGCAAATGGCAATGTGTTGCGGTATTTTGTTGTTGCTTTCGTTGCTGTTTTCCGTTTCTGTTTTCGTTACGTCTCCTTCTGTTTGCAGTTTGTTTTTTCTGCTTCTGTTTCGGTTTCTGTTTCTCCATTGTTTTTTGCTTTTTACAAACTTATTGGCAGACATGGTTTGTGTTTGTGCGTGACGCAGTGTACGTGTGTGTGTGTGGGTGCTACCCGTCAGTGTGGTGTTTGGGTGTTTGCTTCCTTGTGTGTGTGCGTGTGTGGCGGGATTGCGGTTGTTGTCTGTGGTGTGATGCGGTTTGTTGTTGTTTGTATTGAGAGACAAGTGTGAATTGTTTTCCTTTCTGTGCGGTGTTTTTGTTTTCGTTGTCGTTGTTGTGGGTGTTGCTTGTGCGTGTTGAGAAGCAGCAACAACCACAGGAGCGGCATGTTTCGTCTGTTGCTGCCATGATTTTTTGATTCCTTTTTTTTTTTTTGTCGAGGGTGTGCGTGTGTGCATGAAGTGCTTGTGCAAGTTGGAGGGGGACATTTTCACACTTTCACTCTCCTTCAATGCGTGTGTGCCGTTGTTTTGGCCGTTTAACAGGTTTTTCCCCTTTTAATGGGTGTACGTGGTGTTCCTTAAAGGGTTAAGGGTCTCATTCGACGCCCTTTTTTCCACCTCAGCCCTTTCATTAGGCGACTAATTACTGGGTTTTCTAATTAAGGTAACCTGTTCTAAATGCGCTCTAAATTCAAAAAACAAACACTAATTTTATGTGTGTGTGTGTTTGTCCCCAAAAGCGGCGACAAAACGTTGCACAAAACCTAAATATTTAATGTGTGTGCGTTACAAATATACATACGGAGCCCTCTATACATACATTACATATGTACATATGTATATCCTGTATATAGTCGTCATATGCGGCATGTACAGTTACATATGTATATCGGTATGTGGCCCGCATACATATGTATAATTTAAAATTATAATCAATGCCCCATATGTGCGCCTCCCTTCATATGCGAGTTTGTGTCTGTGCGCGTAAATTGTGCGAAGCCGAGACATTGTACCTGCCCATGGCCCACCCCCTTTTCGGCCCTCCCTCTTCCCTATCCACTACCACTAAGCTGTCCTTTGCACACACACGAAACACACAGACGCTCGCCCAAAGTTGGGCAAACTGGAATGCATTTGTGTGGGTGAGCCGACTGCATGCGCACTTAGTAGCCTTCAACGTTTGCCGCTGGGGGCCACACACACTCAGTCTCAACTACAGTGGAACTTCTGTAAATTCAACGATTTAAGTAGCTAAGTACAATGGCTAAGATTAGGGACTACACTTCCAGAGGCTAAAAACCCGCGCACTGAGGATTAGGATAAACCAAACATTTACATGCCGATGCAAATGTCGGTAACATGCTTTCAAGTCCCTAGTAGTACAACCATCACTTTCCTTTAGGTTGGTAATCTAATGTCAATATTTCTACTCTACGGATTAACGTCTTCAATTATTGTATGTAGCTTTGTGATATAAAAAAGAGCATTGACACAAAATGGGTATATTTCCTTGCAAAAAACCTTCTCTTTTAATTTGTGATAGGTCGTCTCATCGAAATCGAAAAATATTTAACGAACTGTAAACGTCTGGATGTTTTCGTGGGCTCCAACGTCCAAGATAAAGTTTGACTTAGGCATTTGAGACTGTACTAAGCCCTCGCTCCGATAGAGACATGTATAAAATGTGTTGATAAAATACAGAGACACACACATATTCGTACGTGCAGCGAAAGCGAGAGAGTCGGGCAAAGGAAAAGGACATGCCCAAGCAGCTAACGGACAGTCCACTCTCCCCTTTCCCCAACACTGCCGCTCCCTTGGCAAGTAACTTGATGATTGTATGTATGAAAGTCTAAGGAGTGGAAGCCAAAGAAGAATCCAAGGGAGCAGCGGAAGAAGTACGAGGAAGGGAAGAAGGCGGAGGCGGTGGCATAAGAGAAGGAAGAGGGTAGAAGGAGGAAGTGGGAGGGCAACATACAATTACTCAATAGCAACCTCCTCTGCCTTGAGCTTTTTTGGGGGTTGCCCACACCCACATTTATAGCCTTACACTCATACACACAAACATTGGCATAACTACACACACACATACTTTGGTAGTTTCGAGCAGGAGAAATCAGCCTTCAAGTAAGTTTTGAGCGGAGGGAGGACGACTGGGAGAGGGAGCCCGGAGAGAGCTACCGTTAGAGAGAGCGCAACAATTTTGAGTTAGGGAGCAAGGTAGAAGCAGAGAGCGTCTTAGAACTAAAATGTTGTAATAGAGGGGGGTAGGGTTACCCGGCCCGCTTCTTCTACTTCAGCTTCCTCTCTCTTTAGCCTCCTTCGTAATTTTGCGCGCTGTATTTGTTGCTTTTGTTGTATTATGCCATCAATGCCATTTTGTACATAGTTTGGTGAATGTGTGGGTGCTTTAGTAGAGTGAGGGAAGGAGAAGAGGAGGGGGGCGATGCCAACAAATCTAGATGTGACTCTCTGTCTGTGTGTGGGTATGCTGTGTGTTTGTGTGTGATAAAGCGGAGCGTAATGAGCGTGGTGAGTGTTTGGGGTTGACTTGCCATAGTGTTGAAAAGGGCGCCAAATGTGTATGTGTGTATGTTCCTGGAGCGGGTGGTGGTGGGGCTTAACCCCCATGTATAGGTGTTTAGAACGAACACACATTCACACACATACAGTAAGCACACATGATTACAGTTGTATGCTGAATTTGTGGTTGGCTGCAGTCAGCGCCGACGGCGACTGCGACGCCGGCGCCACTGCTCCTGTTATTACAATTTATAATGACATTTGTGTGAGTAGGGGGTCCAAACGGAATCCTGTGAATTCGTGTGTATATGTATGAGTGAGATATTGGATATAGGATATAGATAGGGTGCATGTTTATATTATGAATATCCAAATTGGTATGTACTTTATATATTTATACAGGCGCTTGGACCGCAGAAAATATCAATATCTATAATTTCAAAACAGATTCGAGGGCTTACTTATACTCCAACAGTTGCTATTGATTTGAAATCTACTACAAATGTTTTTATTATTTAAACGCATTTAAAATAAATTTTTGCTAATTGCCTAATGGCCACTGAAAGCTTTGATTATCTACATTCTTTGTTTTAATTATATTTTGAAATTTTTTTTTAGAAAGCCATAAACAAAAAATATACTATAAAGAGAAAAGATAATACTAATCGTGCGGGTAGGAATTGAGGTATTTCTGAATTCTTTGAAATAAGTGAGTTTTTTATACATTTATTATATAGTTTGTACATACAGGCAAACCATTGCCTTATAAATGCTCTATACGATAAGAATGTTAATATTCAACATTAATTTATACCCCACGTGTTCACCTAGATATGAACTAGTATTAGCTTGATAAGAGAAATGATAAATTGACCTTAATTCAAGGCGTGCATTTAGTTTTTTTTTTTTTTTATCAGCTCTTGTCATTATAAGTATACTATTCAATTGACCCCCGTTCCATTTGAATTTACTTTCTGTTCTCATCTTATATAGATTGCTTACAAAAATGGGGGGAACAACATGAATAAATCATTTCCTTGCTCAACGATTATTTTTACAATTTAAACAAGACTTTGGAGGCATCATTAGGGCTACATAAGTTATTAGTAATTCTATTCCCCATATTAATCTAAATTTTTAAGCGGAAATCATCTGACATTATGTACCTGAAATCAGTAAGGTAATTCCCATAGTAATTCACTTCCAAGCGGAAATACTACCCCTTTGACCAACCCTAATTAGACCCCCCACATCTCAACCCTATCCCAACCTATTCCACAGACCATCATCAAAATAAATACGTAATGCGTACATATGTGCAAATATTTAAATTACATATGGAAATGGGTAGTGAGTGAGAGCGGTGAAATTTTTGCACACTCTCTCGCGTTAAAGGGAAATTTGACTCGCTAAATACCCAGTCCAACACCCTTTGGGGCTCCGGAAAGGTTGTTTTGTGCTAACTTACCTCGCAGAACTTGATGAAGTTCTCCACCACAATCGATTTGTCCGTTAGCGTCATCTGGCCAGTGAACCGAACGCCCAGCTGCTTTAGCGTGTCCTTCTTCTTTGAGGGAAGCTTGTTCATGTGCTGGAAGATCCCTTCCTCCACCTTGTGCGATGGATGAACCTCGAAGTTCTCCTTGATCACGAAGGTACCCAAAAGTTTTGGCGCATGCGATGAGGAGGATGCCGTCGAGGATGAACAACTGGCACCGGTTAGCAGGCCACCAAATTCCCCCGCACTCCCGCAGGCCGCTCCCTCCGAGGAAGTGTTTGAATTGGAGGCATTCAGGTGCGAGTTGGGAAACGCGAGCATCTCTAGAGAAGACTCATTCGAGTTGGAGGATCCATTCGACGCCATGTGCTGCAGATCAAAAATAGTCTGCTTCGAGTCGTGATCAAAGACGTCCAAGGCCGAAGTGCTGGTATCCACCAGACTGTTGGAAGCCCGCGAAACGGAAGACAACAAGGCGGCCACCTTGCGGGAGGCTGATCTCGATTTCTGCGAGGTACTCGTGTCCAGATCAATCAGTCCACCGGCCACCGGCGACTGGGCGGGAGGTGGTGGCGTGCTGCCGGGTAGCATCGACTTCCCTTTCTCTGGGCAGCCGGCGGCACCCTCGCTAACCGAACTGGGACTGGGGCTGGGCGTAAAGTCTGTCGAGTGGCGTAGGTATTTGATAAACTCGAAGGATCCATCAAAATGCTGTGGCACCGAAGCTGCTGCAGCTGCCCCTACGGCTGCAACTCCGGAGGCATGGCCGTTGGGCGTGGCCACCGCCGTGGGCCATCGATTGCTGGGGAGCAGGGGGGTTGCAGTTATTGATCCTCCGGCACCTCCTGCGCCACCAGTAGAAACGGAAGATCCTGTGGTTGTTGCTACCGACGTCGGCGCCGCCGCGACGCTGGTATCGGGTATAACGGTGCTACCTGTGCTGGATGCAGCGCTGCCCGCGCAGGTTTCCCGCTGCGACGTTGACACTGCTGCTGCTGTTGCCTGTGTCGCTGCTGCTGATTCGTAAAAGTCCGTTGCGCTGCCGCCATTGGTTAAGTGTGAGTGTGTGGAATACTGTTGTTGTTGAAGCTGCTGCAATTGTTGTTGCTGCTGCTGCTGCGACGTTGCGCCTGCGCAGCCAAACACTTGAAATTCCTCGAAATTCGAGCATTTGAGCTCGCCATTGCTCAAGTACTTGGAAAATTCTGAAGGATCGTTGAGCGAATTGAGGAAAAAGGAGCTAAAGTTGCTCGATATGCAGGACATTTTTCAGATTTCGGTTGGTAATACTGTGGTTTTTAAAGCTTACAAAATGGCACATGCGATTTCGAAATATATATGTATATATTTTCTCTCACTTCTCTCTTTTTCTCTCTCTTGACTTTTATTTATTTTTTAGTTAGTTTTTCTTGTTTTTCTGCTGCTGGTGCTGCTGTTGCTGCTCTTGCGGTTCATATTTTATTACAATTTTCCACACACTGGGAGCACATGTGTGTGTGGGCCTCTCCCGCCGTACATTTGTGTGTGTGTATGTATAAATTTTTCTTATTATAGCAAAGTGTAATTTATTATTCTTATTGCTCGCTCGCGCACTGCCTTTCTCGCTCCCTTTCGCTCCTTTGAAAAGGCCTTTTCCCCGTATGTGGTCGCACTAATACACATGGAGCGAGACTCACGCACATACACCAATACCAATGCACATAAGCGGGCCCTGGAAATAGGCGCTTTTTCGAAACTGGTCTGGGTCTTGTCTCTTCGTTTTGCCTATTTTATTATTATTATTATTACTTGGCCTTTTTGCACTATTTTCACTTCCTTTTCGGCTTTACGTTCGCGCCCACTTACACACAGACAGTAATAAGACCGACGACAGACAGGCACTAACACACGGACACAGCGAGGCGCGGTCGGCAGCGGCGTTGCTTTTTCCCGTCTTCCTCTGCTTTATATTTCGTTTTTCTTGCTCGCCTTTGCTTTACTTTCAAAACAAATGCCGCTACTGCTTCCATACGGAAAAACGGAAAATCTTATCGTTGTTGTTGTTGTTACTGCTGCAGAGTGTTTTCGCCGCCGCTCCGAAACACGACATTGCCGTTACACACACGAAAGCAAAATGAGCGAAAAACGTTCATGCACGTCTAGCCTTGTCGTGAGTTCCGCTCCCTCTCTCTCTTTCTTCCTCTCTCTGCGTTTATGCGGTGCTTTATTCTTGCAATAATTTGTTGAAGGGCTGCCGTTAAAGGCAAGTGCATTGACGTAATGTCATGAATTTAAATTACGGCAATAGCTTAGGAAATAAGCGGCATTTGATTAAATTATACCCTAAATTTGTATCGCTAGAACAGAGGATTTTGAATTCACGTACTCAGATTTCGTCAAATTCAACGCATAACTTGATATCTCTCTCTCGTGTGTCGGCTTCGTGTACTCTCTCGGGTCTGCGGGTGTGTGAGTGTAATCAGTTGTAGGTGTTGTTGGTATTGTAGTTGTTGCTGTTGCGCTAGGAAACGTGTATTTCTTCCTGCGCCATGCTATAACCCTTTCCATATAAACCTGATTTAATCTTTGATTATTGTGCTCGCTGGGGGATTATGGCTGCCGCCGCCGTTGCTGGCTTTGCTATTTTTGAAAATTCCACTAAATTATCCGTTGTGCCCCGTTCCTCTTCGCCTCGCGCCTTGTGCAGGTAAAAACAGTTCATTTGCCTAGAGTTGCCACTCCGCTGCGTTTTCGGCAGGACCACCTGGAATGAACATAAATGTAGGATTTTATGGGCCGTGCGTAATTTTACAGCTTCACATTTACGACTCTTTTGGGCCGTAAAACATTTGGAACAGGTAGCAGCGACGCAAAGGCAGCGATCTTCGAGTCTCAAGGCCACAGCTGTTCGGGTAGTTGGCAGCCCTGGAGAGCAGGAAATTTTTGAACTTCCAGCGGTATTTTACGATTTTATCTCACTCGAATTTTCTTGTCGAGGAATTTTTATAGTCGTTTGTTCGCAGAATAAATATAATTGCTTTTAATAATAAATATGTACAAATGTACATACAAATGTACGACGGCAAGCGCAAGGAAGTCATCAATTTAAAAACGCCGTCTCTGAATTATTGTTATTCTAATTACCTCTTTTGCTGATGCTGTTGCTGCTAATGTTTTTGGCACAATTTCGCTTTCGAATCCAAGCAATTTATTTATTATACATGTTTATGTATGTACGGGGACTTGTAAGTACATAACATAACTTATTTAATAGGCTTTCACGCGCGGGCAGCCAATTTACATGTCTCTACATCCACACACACACTGGCATGTGAGTAATTTTTCAATTCATTTTAATTATAAACTTAATTAGGAAATCAATGAACGACGCGAACAGAACGGAACACACACACAACGATATTCATATGAATTTATTACCGCTGCGGAACAAGTCCGCAAACACTTGCCCCCAACAAGTGCGAGCGAGACCGGCGCTCGAAACTAAAACAGTGAGGCAATGCGACCGAAACAATGACAACAATTTCCATCAAGTGCGCTGCGCATACAACATAAAACCGTCGCCAGAGAAGAGCCCAAACAGGCCCCCAAAAGCCCCGAATGAAAAGCGAACAGACCGAAAAGTTGAAAACAACTGAGCAGCAAACAGGGCAACAGCAACAAACTCAAAAAGGGAAGAGAATAGGGGCGCCAACTGGCCAGAGTTGCCACTTGACTAAAATTCTGCAGTGGGTGCGAAGAATAGCTTGAATCTTTGAGAAATGTTGGAGAATTTCAGCTTTTAATTTCAACAGGAAATTTTAAAGTATGTTTGCTTAATATTTAAAACCACAGTTAAAAGTTATAATCCGTTTGAAGGCGGCCAGCTTGCAGCATTTTTTATAGATGCGAAATAGCTAGACTGGCAGCCGCGACGGTGTTATCGTTATCGGTGACTCGTTCGATAAAAACGTGCGCGATATTTCGTTCATTTATAAATAAAAAAAAATAAATAAATACCGGCATGAAATTTGCAATTGAAAGCATAACTAAGAATTCCGGCCGCCTGGGCCAACTCCGGATTAGAGATGGTGGCCCCGAGTTGAGGACGCCGCTCCTTATGCAGACAACAAAAGGCGGCAGTATTCCGTGGCTTAGTGCAGATGTTTTCGAGAGCCATGTTAGCCAGAAGCCACAGGTGCTGCAGTTTACTCTGTCCACAATGGACCAAATGGCCGAGGCCCTGGCCCAGTGGAATAGCGGAGATCGGGGCGTCAGCGATTATGTGGGCTTTCCCGGACACCTGAATGTCTTGCTCCTGCGTGATCCCTGCGAAACGACCCCTTCGGGTGGAAACGACCGGGACATACAACCGCTCTTCACGCGCAGGGGAAGGGAGTCCCTCACTCCAGAGCGCTACATGGAAATGGTGGCCAGCATTAAGCCAGACATCTACCAAGGACTCTGTGATGCGGACACCAATGCGGAGAGTGCCAAGAAAAGGGTGCAGAAATCGGTGGACCGGACAGAGAAGTTCATGCATTACATCTACGAGCAACGCGGAAAGGTGTCGTCTACTTTACTTGCTCCCATCGTTGGAGGATACAACACTTTTGCCCGGACGCAGTCGATTAAGCACGCTAGGGAACAACCGGCGGGTAGCTACGGGGGCTACATCTTGGAGGGACTCCACACGAACGGCTTGACGGCAACGACAGTAGACACATCCAAACTGCTGCCCATTGTGGAACACTGTGTAAAGCAGCTGGAGGAGGACAAGCCAAGAATGGTGCCCGGTGCCTTTACTCCCTTAACCATACTGGAGCTCATCGCGCAAGGGATGGATATATTTGACACCTCCTATGCCTACTGTGCCGCTCTTAACTTCAAAGCCTTAACGTTCTACTTTGTGCAGGCTGGCGAGAAGCAAGTCCCCTTCTTGGATGTCACTGACGATGCCAACAAGGAGAATTTCTCGCCGCTACTGAAAACGTGCAGCTGCTTGACCTGCCAGAAGCACACGCGTGCCTACCTACATCACCTGTACAAGACCAACGAGCTGCTCGGTCCCATTTTACTGATGGTGTAAGTAGAGAAGCTGCATACAGAAACAAAACTTATAATGATTATACGTCTTTTTCCCAGTCACAACCTGCATCACTACATGAGCTTCTTTGAGACAATACGGGAGAGCGTGGCCAAGGACAAGCTGCCAGAGCTGACGGAACTAGTGAGGAAACAGAACGGCGACGCCCAAGTGGATTACAGCATTGCCGCCAACACCAAAGTCATCACTAAAGCTAGCATGGGCAAGGGATTCGCTGCACCGGCTATGTGATAACTTAATCAAGAAGTAAATTAAGTTCCTAAGAAAAGCCTCTAGATGTTTATTTTGTACTCGGTTTCACATTGCCAAGATCTGCTCCCAAGGGAATTCCGTGGTCCTTCCCTCGACAATATTCGTCATTTCCTCATACACAGCCTTGGGAGCTGAACCAGTGACAGAGCGGATCCTGTGAAGCACCTGTTGCTCCGTAAGGTTCTCCATTTTATCAGCATCTGTCAAGTAATATTTTTTTGCTTGTTAAGTAATATTTTCATATAGTTGTATAGTTCCTCACCTGGTAGCGGAATGAATCCAGCCAGCTCGCAAAATCCCACGTTGAAGTCTGCCAAGTCCTTGCTTACGCAGTACTTGGAACGAGCAAAAATAAAGACCTGCACGTCTCCTTGCCCTTTTGCACTTCTATCCTGCGTGATAAACAAATTGTGCGGCATATTGTTCTGGCACATCCACATGGCCAGCTTGTAAATCTGATCAATCTTCTCTGACACATCGTCATCGGTGTCCTTTGCGCGGAATACCACACAAATGGCTTCCGTGGGTGCCCGCCGGCTTAAGCGAAAAATAGAATCTCCGGCTAGTTTTTCCAATTTGACTTTATCAATATACAGGTCCTCTGGTAACAGTAGCAGATGGAAGTGAAGGTGATTGACAGAGGCCAAGGCACCGGGACTGTTGTAGCCCATGCGTATGTTCCTGTCATCGATGCTCCGCATGAAGGTGATGCAGAAGGCCAGAACGTCACGGGTTATGCGCTGAACATGGTTCTTTTCCACCTCCGGACAGATCAGAGTGTGATACTGGGTGAGCGGGCTCTTATTAATTATCATCTGCACTTCCGGACTGCCGTGGCAATCGTCGATGGTCATCAGTACCTCCGTGGCATTGACTTTGTTGAAGTTAAAATTTTTGGGTCTGAAGGCGGGATTCAAGCTCTCGATGGTCTGAGGGCCGCGGCGTTTCAGGGACCGATCTGTATTAAGCTGGTAAACGGATGGGAATTAAAGCAGCTAAAAAAATATGTATTTTATCCATTTCACCTCAGTGTAGAAGCCATGGGAACCTGGTATCCTTCGTCTTTGTGGCAGATTTTTCAGCTGATATGCAAACAAGCCGGGAGTCCGATGCAGCTGGTTCCATTTCTCCTTCAGGGCGTTGAGATACCGCTGTGCCTTGCCCTCCAGGCTCATTTCATACATGACCTTGCTCATCGATCGCCTGCGGGAAGTCCTTTTCTCCTCCTGGTCCTCTACCGACTTGCTTTTGCAGTGAGCGGAGCGGATGATGACCAGCGGCAGAAGGGTAGCCACCCTTTTGAGGGAACACCTGTCGATAAAACCGGGTTCGGCCACAAATCTCCAGAAGTAGGAGCTGAAAGCTCGCCAGCCCTGACGATAGCTTCGAAAGAAGGGCCTAAAATGTCGCGAAAACATCTCTGGTAAGCTGTAAGGATGGAGAAGACCGAATACAGATACAATAAATTTGAAATGTTTAGGCTATCTGACAACCCTAGCTTAGTCAGCTGTCTGGCCATTTTCATGGCCATAGCAAGGGGGTTCAATAAAATTTGTTACTTAAAAATATTTAGGAAACAACATAGATAGGCCTGTGTTATTTTCTAAAATTTATAGAAAATATTGTACGCGAGCACTCCCACTAACGATGAAAATTTCGTCGAGCTCAACATGCTCGGCCAACATGTTCTACTGTGGATGGGCCCCTTTACTGTTCTAGTTATTTATATTTATGTTCCATACTAGTACATCTATTTTGCGATTAATCCCGCGGATCTCCGCAGCCCTGGTTTGTTTGTGCGGATAAAACCTTGAAGATATTTAACAACAAATGGCTCAAGTTAAAGGCTCCTGCCAAACTTTCTGTCCCGATGGAGAGTCGAAAATGTAGGTAGCATACTTAAATAATAATCATTTATAAGTAAAATGCCTTATTCCATTCAGGCGCATTCGCGAGAAGCTTTTGCATTATTTCGAGCTGAAGAATGGCCAGAAAAATACTCCCGGTGTCCTAGTCAAAGAGTTCACGCGCTCCGCCGCTGACGCCAAGATGCCTCAAGCGAAGGACATGCGAACGGAGCAGGCGCTGACCAAAACAGTGGAGTATCTGCTCAAGGAGTAAGCGTTTTTGTCGTGGAAACCCAGTTCCAGCTTGCAATTGCAACTTGAATTTCTCCGCAGTATAATCCTGGACACTCGGAAGCCGTATAATGTGGTCTACGACTTCATCTTCGACCGCCTACGAGCTGTGCGCCGGGAGATTGTAATACAGATGTTCGATGCCCGCCAAACAATTCGACTGCTAGAACCCATTGTCATGTTCCTGGCCTACAGCCGCTATCAACTGAGCGTTGAGTCCATAGAAAAATTCGACCCGAAGATATGTAACCAGCACCTGCAGGAGTGCCTCACCGGTGTGCTCTGCTGCTACGAGGAGCTGGATAGGCAGTCGTCGACGACCACTGAGAAACCAACGCTCCGGGAACTGGAGCGCCGCTGCTACATTGAGGGTCTGTACCAAATGTTCAATCTGGGGTCTCCGGAATCCTTTGTGCGGGCTCTGACCCTGCCGGACTACGTGCGCCAGGATGCCACCTTTCGCCTGTGCTTTGGTATCTGCCTGTCTTATCAACAGGGGAATCTCTACAGGGTGCTCATGGGTTTACCCCAGCTGCCGCACATTCTGTGCGCCGTGGCATCCATCAAGTTGCAGGGAATACGGAGGTAATTAGTGCTGCTCCTTTCCCTTTCCAGTAGTTTGTATTGATTTTGGCCCTAATCCTCGTTTTTTTTTTTTGCAGGAGTTTGCTGCAAATTTTCACGCATGCCTACAACAACAAACAGCTTACGGTGCCGGCTCCGTACTTGTTGCGTTTGCTGCTAATCGATTCGCCGGCGGGACTCCAGGAGCAGTGCCGGCACTACAATTTGACCCTAGCACCGGATCGAAAGAGCGTCCTCTTTAATAAGACTGATTTTAGGCAAACCGCTGAGACGTTAAGTTGTCGACACGAGCCATTCGTGGAGTCGAAGCTGGCGCGAATTTATTTGCCCGAAGTGCTGTTGCTGAAGAAGCTCTAACTAGAAAATATTTAAATTCTTAAAAGAAATAATGTAAATAGCGTCAAGAAGAAAACAAACAAATGTTAAACATTTATTCTTTGTTATTGCGCATGCATACATGTGTTTGTTCATCTGTATGCGTGTACATATGAGCGGGATGTCAAGGCAACCCTGGCGGCAGAACAACAAGTCTATCGGCTATCGATAGTCAGAACGCCGCTAATTAAAAGCAAAAAACGGTGTTTTTTATGCAAAACTAGAGAGAGTACTTTAGGTCAATAATTAATAAACTTAATTTCCGAGGCAACTGGATCATTTATAGTGTGTTTGCCACTGTTTAGGGCCACTCAAACAATTCGCGCCCGCCGAACATATACACAAAGCGCGCGCAGGGTTGCATCTGGCGCCGTCGTCACACACCAACATCAACACACACAAGTACACAAATACGCAAGAGAAAGTACCGAGCCATTTTGGAAAATACAATTCCGCCATATTTACCGGCAAAATTCAAAATATTTACACTGCCGGTGGTCACCAGAGCAGCGTCCACCGTACAGTGCATCAAATCAGGTGCCGGGCCAGCAGCGTGGCGGGGCGGAGCGAACGGAGCGCATCAGCCAGTCGCCGTCTGCCGCCACAAAGCAGCACAATAAGCAGAGGAGAAGAGGCAAGCAAGCGAGCGAGCAAGCGGTGAGTTCTTGGCGAAGGTGGGACAGGAAAGGCCAAAAGCGAACACGCAGTTGCGCGGGTGAGTCTCCGCCGGACAGCCCGGACGCAGCCAGGTACTAATTTCGCTACTATTTCGCTATTCCCAGTGGTGGCCACCACTCGTACACTCACACAGACACGCGCGCATACACCGAGCGGCGCGCCGCACACATACGTACAAGGAAAAACACACACAGACAGGCGGATAGAAGGGAACGCGCAGAGCAGCAACAGCCAGAATCCACAACCGCGATGACAAGTCATCACCACGGCGTCGGCAGCTTTCAGCCGCAGCTGCAACACCACCAGCACCATCAGCACCAGCTACGCGCACCGATTGTAAAGAACCTCTCGCTGGCGGCAGCCGCCGAGCCATTGCATCTGGGTTCGGCCTCTGCTTACTTCACGCATGTGCTGCCGCCAAATACGGCGCCCACCATTGGAACGGAGCAGGATCCTTACACCAGCGTCCTGGAGGGATCCGATCACATCGGTGCGGAGAACGAGAGCTTCTTGATCGAGGAGATAATCGACGATTACGATGACGAGGCAAACATTGTTGTGGACACCGGCGAGTTCTTCATCGCCGGTGACGTCTACGAGTACTACCCGGTGGATCGGCTGGACAGGCTCACCTCGGTGGCCACGGCGGATGCACTGCCACCGCCCATCATTATGCAGCAAACCAGCGACGACGAGGAATACATTGAAGAGGACGGTATGCAGATGTCCTCCTCCTGTGACGGCGACGGCGATGTGGAGGATGACGAGCCCGATACTGATGCCGCACCAGCAATGACGAACGCCTTCGAGATCGCCTCCGAGATGCTGACCACCATCGAGGCAACAAACATAAAGGAGGAGCAGCTAGAGAACGAGTTCTACATGAAGGCCGGCGAGGATTCGAATAGCTCCAATAACCAGCTGCAGGATTTTAAGCTGTTCGGAACCAGTCGCGTGGAATCGCGTCCAATGGGCGGCAATTCAGCCACCAAGCGATGGAAACAAACAAAAGTACCCATACGGATTACCCAGGATGAGTTCAATGTCACATTGTGGTCCTCTTTAAATTCTGAGGACGAAGACGAGGAAGAGGAGCTGGAGGAGCCTCCCGACTCCACTGTAGGTACACCAACAGCCTCCGCATCCGCATCCAACGTCGCCCGGAGCGACGAAGGCGGCTCCCCTAGCATGCCAAAGCTGATCATCGATGAGCATATGATCAACCACGACGTGCTGAGCGACGGGATTGGTAACGAGTACGTCATCCTGCCTGATCCATTCAGCACCTCCTCGGTAACAGACGTCGAGGAGGTGGTCAATGCATTTATGGGCGATGTCAAGGGCGAGGAGGACAGCCAGCCCCTGAGCGAGCAGTTCATCTATGCGGACAACCAGCTGGACGAGGCGTACGGCAACATTGAGCTCATCGAGAATATGCCCAACAACGTGGAGTTAATGCAGGCACCTTCAGGTCCAGCACAGGCTTCGGGCCACCTGTCTGCGTCCGGCGTGGCCAAGATCAATGGATGCGTGGCGTCTCCTCAGGCATCACTACCGAAGTTGGTGCTGCAAAACAGCAGCACCAATGTGCGACTGAAAAGTGGCGGCAGTCAGTCAAAGGTGGCCAAGAGGCAGCTCAGTACAGCGCTGCCGGTGGCTACACCAACGCCACCGCCACCCCTGGTCGCTGCCAGCATTCTAACCCGGCCGAGGCCCACCAATGTGGCCAAAACCCCAGCCGGACAAGGCGCAACAGGGACAGCGAACCAGACAACTGCGGGTGCAGCTGGTGCCGCTGGCGAGGAGGATGAGGAGTCCAAGTTCCGCTGCTCCCATCGCGGCTGTAACAAGGAGTTCCGCAACCATTCGGCCATGCGGAAGCACATGCACACGCACGGCCCGCGCGGCCATGTGTGCAACGTGTGCGGAAAGAGCTTCGTGGAGAGCTCCAAGCTAAAGCGCCACCAGCTGGTACACACTGGCGAGAAGCCCTTCGAGTGCACCTTTGAGGGCTGCGGCAAGCGTTTCTCCCTGGACTTCAATCTGCGCACCCACGTCCGGATCCACACCGGTGATCGGCCCTACCACTGTCCCATTGACGGCTGCTCCAAATGCTTCGCCCAGTCGACGAACCTCAAGTCGCACATGCTGACGCACACGAAGCCGAAACGAAAGTGGCCGCGAACGCCGCAGGTCAGCAACAACAACAACAACAATAGCAACAGCAGCAGCAACAACAAGGCGCCGCTAGTGGCTAGGTACGGGCGCCTGGAGTTTGGTGAGGATCCTCGTCTGGTTTACGTCGATCAGAACGGGGTTATGCTGCTGGGTGAGGCGTCACCCACATCCTAACTAGCAGTGCTAATCGATATCTCGCTGGACACTGAGCGGCAGCGAGAGCGGGAAATTGTACAGTTAGTTGTAGCCAGTTTTTATCTGTATCTGTAAACCTATTGAGCGGATGATCTTTAGCGCGCGCGCGTAATTCTCACCTGGTGAGCACATCCGCCGCCTGTCGCCCTCTTAAGTAACTAGTAGTAAGCTTCTCTTCTCTAACAAATCGGCTTGCAGTGCAACGGAACCTAGATTATAGCCATGATTATATATGTTTCCATCGAACGGATGAACAGCGTAGTATGTAGCGTAGGTGTAAGTGATCCCCCAAATTTTTAATCCGAAGAACCCAGCCAGACTGCCCCCCCTTAAACCATAATAACCAATAGCCACAATCCGATCTGATCCGCGGTCTTCGCTCGAATAACAAAACGCGCGTACGCTCTTTTCTACAAAAACAAAAAACAACAAACAAATAAACAACTAGATTCTAACAATATTCAGTAATGCATACACCATAGGCTATCTATATATATATATTTTTGTAATGAATTGTAACACTTAGAGAGCATTGAAGTACGGAGTTTGAGTACGGATTTACCATAGAAGAAGCAAACAATTCACAAATGGAAGGAAGCACTTCAGTTAAGTCGGAATAAAACAAGGGAATACCTCTTCAAAATTAAACGAGAAAATAAAACAAGGAAAAACAATGCAATTACTGGATTTTCTAATGGGAGAGTTCCCCCCAAATGACCTCTTTGGTCTTATTTACGTGACTTGTGTAAGCGTTCGCTTTATTTACGGACATTAACTTGTAACTACGGCTAGAGATAACTACGTTAAACGGTGCGGCAGGGCGTCGCTAGCTAGTGGTGGACACTTCCCGGCTGTTGTCCACTTCAGATTCGGATCATTTGACGATTAGATCGATCGTCGTTGAACAGGTGTCGCTCGTCGCCAGTACCAGGTGCCACCTCCACCTCCCAGACCATTCATTGATTGCTTGTGTAAACGCGTGCGGATGTGGATTAGATAAAGCTTTGCCGAGAGGCAGCGCCCCGGTGCTCGGATATTTTGTTTGCTTTGGATACTGGAAGAGCGGACAGAGCGCTTAGGTGACCTTGAGACCAGAAGCCACAGACATCTCGGGCATGATATCTGCCATGGCAGCACCGGGCGAGATCAGACCGGCCAGGGAGAGCAGGACGGAGTAGTTGAAGTACCAGAACACACAGAACAGCACCATGAATATGACGTCTGCGAAAGACGAGAGCAATAATAATAATCGAGATAAGCGTGAAAATTCGCGCAATAAGGCATGACGAATCCGGGAAAAGCCCCGGTTCTAACAATTCCCGTTGGGTCACTCACGTATCGTTACGCGCTCCCACTTCTCCACCATGTACAGCTCTGTGACCTGAGGAAGTTAAATTCGTTAATTAGTTATTAGGCTTCAATGCCATAGTTGGGTTTTTCGATGTTATTACGTACCATGAGGTATCGGAACCACCAGTAGCTGGCGATTTCCACGAGGTTGTCGAGCATTGTGGCTAACGAATTGCCTAAAACGGTAAAATAGGGAAACAAATAGGGGCCGGGGCGGAGCGCGTTTAATTTGTAATTAATCCCACTAAGTTTGTGCTAACTTAATGTTGACTTGGTGTGACCAGAGCGGGGTAACATTAAAACGGAGCAGGGTTGCTTACACTATGAAATAATTATTGAAATATCATTTTAAAATATATTGAAATTGCAAAAAAAAACTTGTGTAATAAAAAACAAATATTTTGTTATAAATTAATAATAAATAAATAACCTTTAGATAGGGCTGACATAAAGCGGATTAAGCGACACCAGTGTTGGGTAGCAGCAAAAATAAAATAACGGCTATTTAGCAACACTGCCGACAATCAGCCGCAATATTTATTTACAAATTGTTGTGAAACTTTATTCAATTAAAAATAAAAAAAAAAAAACAAATTTATAAAAATGTCCACCTTTGTGGTTAAGCTTCTGCAACGCACCCAGCTGTCGCACAGTCAGTTGGACGTTAAGCCCTTCATTTACGCCCGGAGCAACTGGCTGGACAACGAGGCGGAGTTTGACTTCCTGTCCACAGTGGACAATCGGAACTACCGCGGCAGCATTAAATACGAGGAGCTACGGACTGCAGCCAGTGAGCTGGAGCAGCCATTTGAGATCTTCTACGAGGAGTGCAAGGGGGCGATGACCACGCACATGGGACAGCAGGGATTCGACTACGAACTGTGCCTGGACAACGCCGAGGAGCCTGTTTTCAAAATGTACAAGTGCATGGGCTACGAAACACTATACTTGGAGATTGCCCTGCGACCAGTTTCCAACTGCTATCAGTTGCTGGATGCAGCCATCGAAGCGGGGCAACAAAAGCCAGCTCCTGCGGCTCCAGTGGTTACGGAATCCCAGAACCAGGAACCCGCATCGCTGGCTGAGTACGAACAGTATGTGAAGGATTCCAAGCAGAAAGAGGAGGAACTTCTCAAGAAATTCCTTTTGCTAATAAACAGCAAAAAGGCGCACATCAGGGATTTGGAGAGCCAGCTGGAGGAGGAGCGCACGAAAAAATCCTCCAAGAGTCACAAGATCTCTAGTGATGAGGAAGAGGACGAAGCCTACGGAGCAGCCACACAGGCTATGAACGTGGAAGATGAAGCTTCTGAGTAAAACATTCCCTCTTCGGTATGTGCTTGAAATGTATTTCCATTTTGTTTTATATTTTTTTTTTTAGTTTTAGTTCTCTCTTCGATCGTTTGTTTGATTTTGTAAAATAAATTAGATTTATAATGTATGTATATGTATATATGTATAAATAAACAACAAATAGACGTATGTAACGTAAATACATTAAAAATTACCATCAATATGTGTAGAGACGTGGCTTACAATTAGACCAACAGAAGATCGCTTTTTTGTTTTGTTTTTCGTTTTGGAATATATAGAATAGAATCAATAGTTATCGTTGCAGTTCTGTAGAAATTAAAAGCGTTTTACATAAAATAAAGGGTTAATATGTAGCCGCTATCATATAGACGTCGTTATGCATAAGTATGTTTGGGGTGTGTGTAACATTTTGAAAGAGTAAACAATTTGGAGCCGATGATGCCGGAGGAGCTGGAGCTATAGTTGATGGAGATCACTCAGAGGGCAAGCAGGTCCTCCTCGGCGCCCGGTTTCTTTGGTGTCTTTCGTAAGCTGTCGGCGGTTCCACTACTGGCAGAATTCGATGCCTGGATCGTTGGAAGATTTTCAGCGGCGGCGGCACGCTCCTCAAGGAATTTGTCAAACTCCGAGCTGGTCAGCTCCTCAATGCCATCGATGTTGTGCTGCGTAGGGGAACAGAAAACTTCAGTCAGTCGCAAATAAATCAATAACTCTCATAGTAAAAGAAGCAAAGAAAGATTATGCAAATCGAGTAACTAAAGTCGACTTTGAGTGTGCAATGGTTAGGATGAGCTTAAAAGAAAGGCAAAGGGTGTGTGCTACTCGCATGGCTACTTACTGAGTTGCCCAACCACGCCTCCATCTCGTCAATCTCATTCTCTTTCGTCGACTGTGTGGGCGCCACAGAAGAAACCAAATCGAAATCGAAACAAAGCCAAAAACGAAACGAACGAAAGCCAAACGCAATTTGCATAGAAACAAAAACGAAGAAGAACCAAAACGATATTCAATTTAAATTCAAGAAACAGTAAGGGAACAAAACGAAACAGATTCGAACGCCATTAGTTAGACCGGCTGTCTGGCGGCTAGCTACTCACTTTACTTACCACCGGCGGATCGCCGGTTGCGCGCTGCTGCTGCTGCTGTGACTGTTGGTGCTGTTTGTAAGGCGAGGCGGCGGAGGCCGGTACACTACCGGCTGCAGCGTCCACGGAGGGTATGTCCCGCAGCATATCCGATTTACTAAATGAAAAATATTTCAGTTTACAAGCTTTAAAATGGGTTTAGAGTACTCACTGGTTGCCATCTGTGCGCGACTGTGCCAACATATCGAACTCATCGGCAGCACCTGCTCTCTGTGGAGCCACTGCGGTTGCTCCTCCGCCCAAACTGAGCTGGCCCATGCCCTGCGGCAGCTGTTGTGCCTCCTCGCTGCTCTCGATTAAATCGATCAGCAGCTGGTCACTTTGCGGCGTATTGCTCACGGCAGTCGTTGTGGCCGCTGGCGGTGGCACCACACCCATGGCAGCGCCCAGCACTTGCGATGGCGATGTGACCGTGGCTCCCAAACCCTGTGAGCGATTCTTCTCGTAACGCTGGTGGCGCAAAAACAGATTGTTTAGCTCGTCGTTGATGCGCAGGAACTCGGCAGTCAGCTCATCGTCCTGGACACGTCCAATCAGATCCACGATGCGAGACTGCATCTCCTTGCAGGTGGAGGTGAGCTCGTTGAGCAGGGCATAGTCATCGGGTGACTCCTGGCCGGGCTTGAGCACGCTCAGCATTTCGCTGAGAATGGACATGTTGTTGCTAACGATCTCCAGCTCTGAGCGCAGCTTGGCCGCTTGATCGGGCGTCAAATGCAAGGGACCCGAGCTTGGTGGAGCGGCAGCTGCAGCAGCCGCTGCTGCGGCGGCGGCCATGTGTTGGGGCGAGATTGTGTGCTGCTGCTGCTGGGCAGCAACCAGCTGAGAATGCACTTCGGGAACGCTCTAAATGGAAGAGAAAGTAAGTATTTACAACAAGGACATACATACAATTGAAGCACTCACTCTCTGGGGCGTATAGATGGGCGCCATGGCATCCAGATCGTTGGCCGGAAACTCGATGCCCTTGTTCTTCAGTTCCATGTACATCTGGGTGACCCCATTGAGGTCCGGCTGGTTCTTGAACGCATCAGCCCAGATCTGGATGAGGCTCAGTACCTTCTCCTGCATGGCAGCAGGCGGATCGTTCTTGGGTCCAATCAGCTTGACCAGCTCGTTTATAAAGTCCTTTGAGGCCACCAAAACGTGGAAGGCCTTGCCACAGTTCTTCACGCACGTCTCCAGGACGGTCAGCGTGTACATCACCACCTGGTTGTTCTTGCCAGCGTTCTGCGTCAGCCGCTTCCTAATGGCACGCATGGCATCGCGGGCGGTGTCCGAGGATTCGTTGATCATGTCGCAGATCTCCATGTTGGCGGCCCAGTTCTCCGACGCCAGATTGGCATCGGTGGCGGCCTCTACAGGGGGGAAGAGAATAGAAAAGGGTTTAAAATGCAGGAGATATACAGGTATATTCGTTGTAAAGTTTATGTTGTGTTTAAATACAAAAAATTATGTTTTAAAATATTTAAAATTGATTTTTAGGCCTATAATATTTTCTGGGTCTATTTGCTACTTAATATCTTTAAAATTTTATTTTTTACGGTTCATATTTATTCAGAAAGAGTTTTCGAATATTTCAAATCTCTGATCCTTTAATTTTTTTATGGCTCATCGAATCAATCAACACCTTGTTACCTGTGTGAGAACATCAGCTAATTAACTTGGCCCGCTTTGTTTTTTTTGTTTTTGTTTTGATTACAAACTGAAAATGCGTTTTTTTTTTGAACAGGTGGCCGAGTTATTCACCTTTACCACCCCCTTAAATACATATGTACATACTTAATTTTTTAGCCCCACTAAGTGCATTGACTCGCTTTAATTAAGACGCACATATGTAAGAAAGACGACAAGCAAAAAACAGTGTATAATAAAAACGAAAAACAAAACAATAAAAGCAAATACTAGCGAGTAGAAAAATGCATCTGTGGGATATCAAATAACGGTCGCCAAAGCGAACAACAAAAATATGAGTGCACAAAAAATATGAAGCAACAAATTAGTAAGGTGCACCAACACCGAAGCAGGTGAGTGTGCGCCAGTGTGCGTGTGTAGCGGCGGCAAATGGAAATGACTGCGAAAATGCGACGCAAAGGGGAAAATGAAATAAATTAACACATTTTTTTATGTAACCTAAGGCAACGATGATGACTAATTGCCATTACTTCCAGGCGATGCGAGCGTAGGAGCGGGGGTGGGAAGGTGGCAAAAAGCAATCAAACACAAAACAAGAGCGCATCAATAATAATACCCCGAACTGGTTGGGTGTGTGCGTGTGTATCTGTGCTTGAGGTGAGCAATAGGCAGATATCTATGTTTGTAGGGTTGAGTGGGCTGTTGTCACACCTGCCAGCATAGGGGTTAATCTTATCAGAATTTGCCATTCGAAATCCAATCGGACTGATGATAAGTGCACTAGCTGCCTGTGTATTAGTGTGCGTACAAGCCGCAAGAAGGTGACGAAAACAGAGGCGAAGAAAGTGGTGAAAATTCAATTTTCCAGTGGCCCAGCTTGCCTCGATGGGTCTCCAATAGGAAAACTTAATGAAACATTGCCGAAAAAACACGCATATGCGTTGTGTGCATGGAAAATGTTACAATTTAATCATATACACACACCCCCACATCCGGTGGGACAGGGGGCGGGGGCGTCCGAGGGGTTATTCTACTCTACACTAAACCCTACACACTCACCTATGCGCTGGCCAACGGCCGTGGAGAAAACATTGCCCAGGGCGCCAACGTTGAAGAATGAAGCCATTGTGGAGCGGTTTCTCTGTGTGCGGTTTTTTGGTGTCCGTTTCCTCCGTTCGTTTGCGATGCGAGATGTGTTTAAATTTTCCTTTATTTACCTTCGTCACCTGGAGCACTTTTTTGTATGTTTATGCTAGCCAGTGTGGCCGGACCCGACTATATAAAATAGACCAACCGGCCCAGGGTATATACCAAAATACTTTTTGTACCTTGATATTATTTTATTTTATTTTGATAATATACTGAAAATCAGAAAAATATACTAACTACACCAATTCGGTATGAAGCCATAATCTTTAACGAGACCACTGGCCACACTAAAATCAGCCGATTCTGTGACAACCCTGTAAAATCGGAAAAGCAGCAGAGATTTGGCTTTGGCTATATTTTCAATTGGACAATTCGCAACGTAAACAGCCGGAAAATGTCCCGACAAGCCTCCCGACTGGACGCCAAGAAAGTGGTGAGTTGAGCGAGACGGGGGGCAGCAGTGCATTGGGTCCTCCAACGGGAATCCTCCGCCTAGTTGTAAGGTTAGTTTTTGCCTAGAGCCCTAAGAACGAATCTTTGACGTGCCACCCACCCTCAAAATCGGCTTCACTTCATTCGCTTTTCCAGTAAGTGGTGTGGTGAGGGCACACGCGGGAATCAATCGCACGAATCGCGAGTGCCGCCAGCTGCGTGCGGGTTATGGAAACCCATTTCAGCGCCAGCTCCCGCCCCACAACAGCCACGCCTAGAATGAGCGCAGCCTCCGCCGCCGCCGCCGCCGCCGCAAGCAGCAATAGCAGCAGCACCAGCAACAACGCCGGCAACACTTTGAATGTAAACACGGCAGCTGGAACCACCAATGCCGCCGCCGCCGCCCAGCCAATCCAGGTGATACCCATGCCGCTGCTGAACACGGGAGGAGCCCAGATCATAATCGGACAGCAGCCTCAGGGCCAGGGGACAGGCCTGCAGCCCCAGCTGATACCGCTGCAGGCCAACCAGATCATGCTGCAGGCGGCAGCTCAGCAGCAGCCT
Organism: Drosophila ogumai; assembly: GCA_018904815.1. Taxonomy (NCBI): domain Eukaryota; kingdom Metazoa; phylum Arthropoda; class Insecta; order Diptera; family Drosophilidae; genus Drosophila; species Drosophila ogumai. Next base: position 36,990 of record JAEIIJ010016742.1, on the reverse strand, counting down.
CAGATGCAGGTGATGCAGTTGCCCGACGGCCAGACCATTTTCTACCAGACGCCCACCATTGCCCAGTTGGATCCCAATGCGGCGGCCGCTGCAGCTGCTGCCGCCGTTGCCGCCCAGCCGACGCCCCACTACCTCAACATCAATGGCCAGCTGGTGCAGATAACGCCGGCGGCAAATGCCAATCAAGCGGCCACAGCCGGTGGCCAGCAGATCATCATGGTACCGCAGACGGCAATGGCGGCGGTGAATGCAGCAGCAGCCAATGCAGGAACTGCAGGAGTGGGCACGGTGGTCACCCAACAACAACAACAACAACAGCAGGTTCAAACACAGGCCCAGCAACAACAACAACAGCAGCAACAACAACAGAGCGCAGCGGCGGCTGCTGCTGCAGCGGCCAGCGCTGCTGCGAATAATGTAAGCGCCGCCGATGTCAGCACTAGTACCACAGGGACAAATACGAACAGCGAGGACGAGAGCTCCAAGGGCGAGGCGGATGAGGAGCCGCTCTATGTGAATGCCAAGCAGTACAAACGCATTCTGATCCGGCGGCAGGCCAGGGCCAAGCTGGAGTCTCGCATACCCAAGGAGCGGTGTAAATATCTGCATGAATCTCGCCATCGGCATGCAATGAATCGGGCACGAGGCGAGGGCGGGCGCTTCCATTCGGCGCAGGAGAAGGGCGATCAGTCCGGACCAGATGGCGGCGGCGGCATGCCAATGGCGCCCAGCAGCATGACTCTTAGTCGGGGCACGGCGCGGGCACCACCGAAGCTGATAGCGCCACACCAAACGCCTAGCATAACCATAACGGCGATCAAATCGGAGTAACGTAACCGCCACGCCGCTTAGCTGTAGATACAAGATTAGATCCATAGTTCACTTAGCTCCTAAGGCAGCCACAGCATCCACCCTGTTCGGACTTGAATTGTATTTATTCTCTGCTTATGTGCTGGGTTCCCAATTCAGTTTTCTCCGAAGATTGTATATTATTAACCAAATTCAATGGGTATCAGTGAGTCTAAGTTTTTAATAATTGCAATATTTTGAAAATCCTTTAGAAAATGTCTTTAGAAGTATGCTATTAACATTATTTTCTAAATTTCGAATTAACTTGAGTTATTTATTATTTTAATTTTTTTGAAAATCCGTTAAAAGTATGCCATTTAAATATTTTTAGCTTACTTTCCGAGACATTTTTTGTTATGGAATTTACAACCCCCAGCAAATTCTGATGCATACTTGATTACTTATAAATTTTCTTTTGAGGGAAACTTTTAATTATATCCTCTTCAAGTGCAGATAAACATTGTGCAATTTGTATCCAAGAACTAAGACTTGAATACTTGATAAATTTTACAAAAAGCCAGAAACTATAACCTCCAACCTAAAAAGTGGAATTGGGAACCCAGCCAAAACTCAAATAATAGCGATTAGTAGACCAAATCAGTTCCCAAAACGCAACGCCGCATAATAAACTCAAAGATAATGTTTATAAACTTTAAAGAATACCCTAGATTTTTGTTTATTTGGGGAAGAAAACTATTTAATAATACGTTTTGATTCTGGTTGTGGATTTAATTTTTTTATTAGCTACTTTGCTTTCCCCTTCTTTCTTTCTTTCTCTTTTGTGCAAAAAACGAACCGAAAAAAACACAGAACTCGGAGTTCCTGACACTCACCTACGGGGCACTGGTCACCCAGATGCTGCGCGACTTTGAGAACGTCGAGGATGTAAACAAGCAGCTGGAGCGGATTGGCTACAACATGGGCATGCGCCTGATCGAGGACTTTCTCGCCCGCACCTCGGCGCCCCGATGCCTGGAGATGCGCGAGACGGCCGATCGCGTCCAGCAGGCGTTCCGCATCTACCTGAACATCCAGCCAACCATCTCGAACTGGTCGCCGGCCTCCGATGAGTTCTCGCTGCTGTTCGACAGCAATCCGCTGACGGAGTTCGTTGAGCTGCCGCCGGATCTGACCAATCTGCGCTATAGCGCCATTCTCAGCGGATGCATACGCGGCGCCCTGGAGATGGTACAGCTGGAGGTGCAGTGCTGGTTCGTGCAGGCAAGTCTTGTTGTGGATATACTCTCTCTCTGTGGCTACCTTGTCTTGGCTAATTGTGTCTGGTTTGTGTGTGCTCTGTGCGTGCGTGTTTGTTTGCTTTTGGTGTCCCTTTTGCAGGATCAACTGAAGGGCGACAATGTGACGGAGCTGCGCGTTAAGTTCGTGCGGCGTCTAGAGGAGGTCATACCAGCTGGCGAGGATTAGAAAACAAGTGTGGATCAGTGGATCGGTGCGTGTATTATGAGCTTTGTTTTTGGTTTTTTTTTTCGGGGGATGTCAATAAAAGCACATTCTGTAGAATTTAAGAGTCTAAAATTTGGGTTCAAATCAACTGCAGCAGTCCCAGGCACATTCCGGAGCAAAAGCGGCGGCAAAAAGAAGCCACAGTAGCGGCAGGAGCAGGAGCAGGATCAACAGCATACAAGGAGTAGCAGAAGCTAGAGGCGGTAGCAGCAATAAGAATCGTTTTCAACACGTTTAGTTTTATGTTTTATTCGACCTTTATACAAATGATTCCATTTCTTTTAATATTATATAAGAAAAACAGTAGAGAATATGTACATCTTTTCATATTTGGCATGATTATTATAAAGCGTCATCATTAACTGTTATATATTTTATACAATTTAACAATTTGAAGAACCCCTCTCATACACATTACTTCCCTAAAGGCTTGGCTAAATAATAATTGTTAGTTTAAGATAAACGCAATGATTAACATGTTAAATATAAAAAATGATAAAGTACAAAAAAAAGGGAAAAGAGCTTCCCATTGACATGTTTTTCCACATATTCCACTGACGCACAACAAACTTTTAGGGTTTTAATTTCCAAGAAGATTTTTAGAATAATTACTTTAGTAAAATAATAGAAAAGAATGGGCGATTCTTAGAAAATATTCTTTTTAAAATATAAACCTTGATAATATGAAATTAGAGAATGTCTAAATTCAGTAGAATGTGAAATAATGTGCCTGTGGTTAAACTCATTTTCATTGTTATAAAAAAATTTCTCCCAAGTAGTATTAAACAGGTCGACAGCTTTTTAAAACCATAAGCTGATGAGCTGATCTCAAAAAATATAAGTCAGGTTTTCAAAATTATTCAACTGAGAAGAGCAGAAAGTACAGTTTTTGGGTATTCAAAACCCGTAATTTTTGCACTTTTTGGGTCTTGGGTCTGCGTTTTTTTTTAATATTGTCGGCATGTGTTATAGAAAATTGTTATCGGCCCTTTATTAACCGTTTCGTTATACATTTTATGTGAGAATTGGCAATATATGTACAACAAAGGCTGGCCATGTTTATGGCCTGATAAGGTTTGCATATCTGTCTATACTGGGATTTATGACGATGGTTTGACTATCTCCCGACAGTTGTGTGCTCAATGAAAGCTTTTTTTTTTGGTTCTAGTTACTTTGGGGGTATATAGTAGTTATAGGATATAGCTTTTGTATTGTATGTTGCAGCGCGGCCAGCCTCCGCTGGGATCACATTTCGGTTGCGATGATGATGCATCGTTTTGCTTTTTAAATGCACTCAATTTTGGTCTCTTTATATTTCTGGTTCTCAATGAGGGAAATACTTTTTACAGGCACAATACTTGATTGATTGATTGATTGGATTACATGATTACAGGATTCTATGGGCTACATTTTGGACTTGGTCTTTGGAGGAGTTTGCTTGGGATTAGTGTACATACAGTAGTTCTTAGTTTAGTTCTGCTGTGGACAAAGCATTAGGTTCAGATTCCGGCGCGTCAGAACTTTGCGGAGAGCTTGCAGCGTTTTAATGCAGATCACCACGCAGCAGCCGTTGGCGACGCCCTCAGCCGGACTCTTGCAGGTACAGGAGTTGCTCTTGACGGCGGCGGGTACTGCGGGAGCAGCATTCGTACTGATGACGGGCAGCTCCTGGGCCTTGGCCTGTCCTGAGCAGCAGCCGCCGCCTAAGGCCGCAGGAGACGGAGGAGGTGGTGCTGTTTTGCAGCACCCACCTGTGGGCGGCGTTGGCGGAGGAGGCGAGGCAACAGCACCGCCTCCACCGCAGCAACCGCCGGTGGAGGGAGCTGGGGTCTGGGCACATCCGCAACCGCTCTTCACGGGCTCGGGAGCTTTTGTCCCGCCGCCGCAGCAGCCACCAGTTGAAGGTGCTGGCTTAGCGGCAGCACCACCTCCGCAGCAACCGCCGCCGCCACCGGAGGAGCTGCCGGTGCTCATGGAAGCCAGGTTTTGCAGCAGTAAAGCAACATCCTCGATGTTCTGGTTCATTTCCGCCTCGCGTTTACTCACTTTTTTGGTGGCCGTCGCCACGCTGCCGCCGCAAATACGTTTGCCTCCGGTGGAATTTTGGATTGTCGTGGTGGTGGTCGCCTTGGTGGTGCCCTTTTGGGAAGCAGTCGCCGCCGCTGCACCACAATCGCCGCCGTGACAGCTCTTGGTCTGATCGCACTTGCAGTTGGTGCAATTGCAGATGCCCGCATCTGCTGTGATCTGCTTGAGCGTCGGCTTGTTGTCCCTGATGTCCAGCTCCACCAATCCGGAGGCGTCACTTGGCACCTGGGAGGCCTGCTGGAGCGTGGCCTGCAGCAGGGCACTGTTGTTGTCGATGGTCATGAGGATGTCGTTCAGCAGGGACTCCGTCTCCATGTCCTCTTCGTTGCCGAAGCTGTCCTGCTTGAGCAGCTCTTCGATGTTTTGCTGGTTCAGTTCCAACGTTGGTGTGGGCAACGATTGCGACTGCACTGCGGAGTCCACATCCATGGTCTCCACTTGGTTATCACCCATGTTGCCGCTCACTGCATTGCCATAGCTGGGCTTCAAGTCCACGAAACTGGGCATCTCGGTGGGCAGGGCCACGCAGGCATCAGTTAACGGGGCCATGGGAATGATGGGCTTGGAGACCAGGACCCCAGCATCGATCCAGGGGCTGGGTATCTCCTCCTCGGCGGCATACGAAAGCTGATAGGCCTGTGAGGTCTCCGGCAGGATCAGTGGCTCATCGGATTGCACAATAAACACATTGGACAGTTGCTGATCCTGCGGCGTAACCGTGTGCAGCACCACTCCGCTGTCCGTACTCGTTGTCTCCGAGCAGTGACTGCCAGGATTTAGCACCAACATCTCCGACTGCTCGTCCTTCTCCTCGTGGTGGTTTTCCTGTTCCTGATCCTTGAACTGTTTGCCCTGTTGCGACTTTAGTGGCCGCTTCTTGCGTCCCTTGTTGAGCAACTGCCGTTGGTGTGTCTTCTTGTGCGACTTGAGGCTGTGCGACGTACTGAACGACTTCTGGCAGCTGTCCTCCTGGCAGGGATACGGCTTCTCCCCGGTGTGCGTTCGTCGGTGTGTCTTTAGATGATGCGAGGCAGTAAAGGCCTTGCCGCAGTCGTCTTCCGGACACTTGTAAGGCCGCTCCTGGGTATGGGTACGCGTGTGCTTCTTCAGATCACTCAACGTGGTGAAGCACTTCTGGCACAGCTCGCAGTTGAATGTCTCGCCATTGTGGAGGCGCAGGTGGGCGTGCAATCTGTTGGATCGAGCGACGAAGATAACCGATTAGTACAACAACACCCCATTGGTCTATTTATGCCTATCAAGCTATCAGTTAACTGGAGTGGCTTGGATTGCTCACCTGTAGCGCGTGTTGAAGGCCTTATCGCAGCCGGTCACTTCGCATTCGTACGGCTTCACCTTCGTGTGGACGCGGACGTGGATCTTCAGGCTGTAGGATGTGAGGAAGGCCTTGTTGCAGCCGTCTTCCGGGCATTTGAAGCTGTAGTCGCCTGGAAGGCGGAAAAACGAAAGGTTTTAATTTTAAGTGTAAACACTGGGAGTGCCTTGCCAATGGGCGTAGGCTAAAAGGTTTAAAGGGGGACGGTTATCATATCGACTGAATTCTAAAATAGTCTTCATTATCACCATAAACTAAAAGTCTAGTAATATATGTAAATATTTATGGTGATTAAATATTTTATTTTTTAAATTATTTTGTTAGATATACTTTTAAGGCCTTTTTGCCCCTACCCCTTTCACTAAGCCCCTGCGCAAAAAGAAAAAACAGTGTTGCAAAACACACAACAGCAATCAGCTGTTGGCCAACGCGTTTTTCTGTTCGGCAAGGCGCACAAACGCATCGTTCAACGCGTGCTTTACGCGTTTTTTAAATTTGTGGATTTTAATAATAATAATGATGAGGCACGATAGCGATCAAAGGTTAATACAGAGCGTAAGTCGCTACCCGCGTTTATACAATAAATCATTTGGCCCAAACAATGCGCTCAGCAGGCGCGAAGCCTGGATGGCCGTGGCTCAGGAATGCAAAATACCAAGTAATTGCAATTTTTGTCTTTAAAAATCTGTAATTGTTAATTTATTTAAAATATGTTGCAGTGGAAACGTGCCAGTCTCGATGGAAGACCCTACGCGATCGCTACGTCCGGGAAATAAACAAATCCACTCCAAAGGGCTTTGCTTTGTTCGAGAATCTTAACTTTCTCAGAGCACACATCAAATTAAAAAGGTAAAACGAGCTCTCAATCATTGGTAATAAACAATTTTGTAGTTATAGGTAGCCACAATATTCAAATTTTTTAGACAGTGCCCGTCAAATGCGTCGGATCCGCCCTACGTAACCTACTATATAGACGAAATGACTCAGGATGGAACATCCAGTTCCATGATCGTGCAATATCCCTCGGAACAGCAGCCGGGCCAGGTACAGGAGCATGTGTACGAACTGGTACAGCAACAGATACGCGAACAGGAACACATCCACGAAAAGGAACAGCAACTGGTACTCGAAAAGGAACAGCCACAGGCACACGAACAAGAACAGGAACAGGAGTACCTTAGCGACAATGCTGATAGCTCCAGTGTGGAGTTCGTGCCGGAAGATACGCCCATTGCCAACGAAATCTCCGTTGATCCCCAAGATCCTCCCCTGCCTGCCAACAACCCGACACCAGCCATGGATGGCGTGTGTGCTTTATCTAAATTAATCAGTATGCTTGAGGAGGCTCTGAAGGAGAAATCAAAGCCGGTGGCACCCCAAGATCCCTTCTACAAGTATCTAGAGAGTATACTGAGTCGCGTGGACGAAAGCACACGAGCCGATATACAACTCCGGCTGCTTAACTTTGCCCACGAAGAGATCAAGAAGTCAGAGATACCGTAAGTAGGATTCTCTTGTTTTATAGAAAGTTCTTCGTTTAAATCGAATGTTTCGACATAGTTTTAAGTATTTTTACTTACCCGTATGGGTCTTTAAATGCGTTCGCAGATTTCCGATTGTGCTATAGCTCCGATAACAGTTCTCGTAGTTGCATCTGTAGCGACTGAGAGCCTCGTCCGAACTCTAAATTAAATATAATTTCATTAGGAACATGTGGTAAGAATCTCTCTCAATGGAATGAGATCTCATGCAGGATTATTGGGGGGTGAATGGTGTCAATGGTGACAGAGAGAACGGGGCCACTACGCACCGCGAGAGCTGGTTAACAAAACTGGGTTACAACACACGCCTACAGCGGAATCTTAGGAGTCTGAATCGGAATCGGAATCTCCACTAAACACTAGGATTAAGAGTCGCTACAAAAAGCGTTAGGCAACAACGTTAGGCACATTAGACAACTTGGCTGCTAGCGCATGATGTTGGGTAGTGTGTACCTCGTAGGCCATCGCCATTAACTGATCGTTCTCGTCCTGCCCGCCGGCCTCCTCCTCCTCCTCATCCTCCTCGTGCTCGTCAATATCTCGATGGAGAACGCCCGGTTGAATGCAGTGGGTCAGCTGCTCGTCCTCATCCAGCTCATTCGGATCGTACTCATCCACATAGCTAGAAGATCGATGGCATCGTTTGAGTATAAATGGGGGAAAGACCAAAGATCCGCAGTTGGAAACAGCCCGAATATCGCATCGGGCGGGGCATTTAATTTCCCCTCGCACGATTTCTGTGTCAGTGGGGGGATCTTTGTGTATATAATAAACGCAACAAGTGTATATACTATGTCTATACAAAACTGCACAGAGATTGCGATTAGTGGTGGTGTTAGAGCGTCAGCAAAAAATAACAAGAAAAACAATTCAAAAACATCAACGGCAGAACAACAACAGATGAAAAGCAAAGGGGGGAAAGAACAACAGAGAAAACAGAAATCTCTGGAGGCTTTTTCGGTCCTTATTATTAATCAGATTAATTAATATTTAATGTTGTCATGGTCAAAACACACAACAAAATGCCAAAAGCGAAATATAGCAGACGGCAACAGAAACTAAAAAGAAAAACCATCGAATAGCAAGTGCGTGGGAGCTGCTGCTGGCAGGGTGACTGTGATGACTGACGGGCAGCGTGCCCGGACTGCCCCCAGTCCCTTTCCTTGCCAGCGGTACAACCTCTTTCCCGATCGTCACCCCCCCTCTAAGTGCTGAAAAATGAGAAATATGATTGAGGGAACACTACTCATGGCGATAAAAATAGCGTAAAATAGGCGTCGTCGCCGAATGGTCAGCGGAAAAGGGAGGACGGAAGGAAGGCGCGGAGCAAAACACACACAGCAGGCACGGATGAAAAATTGAAAAATTATTGTACCGCAGAATAATGAAAACAAAAGCAACCAGTAGGAGCAGAAAAAAACAGAGGGAGACGGAGCAGACGACGGACTAACCCCATCACAACACATCATTTGGGCTTAGGAGCAGAGGGTAAAATTAATTTATGTCCGGTTTAATACCTTTTGAGTGGCAATAATTAATTAAGTGTTTCAATACTTTAAGTGAAATTTGTAAAGTTATGATAACAACTAAATTATGTTTTGATAATAAGAATACAAATTGTTAGATCAAGTAATATTTTTGTATGCATTTTGACTAGTGCCATGAATAAAAGGTAACCCTTGTTGCACTAGGATATTATCAAAAATAAAATTAAGTTTAAATTTACTTAGATGAGAATCTCGAAAAAAAAATAAATACCCTGTTCGTACGCCTTAAAAAGCTCTTTAAAAACATCGAGTAATACGAAATAGAACGACTCAAGTGCCTTTGTGTATTCCCTTGACTTCTTATCAGCTGTTAATATTGTACTAAAAAAAACATGGTGTAAGCCATTATCAGCAAATAAATTTGTCAGTTTCCGTTGAACAGATTTATTATTTCCATCAAACTAAGCAGAGGTATCAGCTAAGTTATCAGTTTAATAGTTAATCAAGTTCAATAAAACCCTGGTGACACACCCAGGCGAACTTTAACCTTTTGTGGATATACGAGAAATATATAGAACAGACTTTCTATAAGTGCCAAATCGAACTATTCTTGGGGAGAATTTCACAATAGGGCAGGCATCGGAATGAATATAGCGCCCGAATCTGGGCTCTTTTACACCAAGTGTGAATGAGTTTTTGGGAAAAATCCCACCAGTCTACAAATATACATCTATGTATGCATATATCCATTCTATACACTCGGGACGACGTCGCTGAGCGGGAGGAGTAGGTGGCAGCGATCTAAATGCGTTCATCGGCGCAACTATTTTTGGACCAAACAAACGATTCCGATACACAATCATCATCATGGCCCGAAGAGGAGGCGAGGCATGCAACCATTGCCGCACGGGATTATGGGTAGAGGCTGCAGGCTGCAGCTGATGCTGCTGCAGGCCAAGAACACAAATCAGGCAATTAGCAACAAACATGCAAGCGATGCGGACACCGCCTTGTAATGAGTGGACATTGGAATTGGTCGAAGATTTGCCAAAAATGCTGGCAAGAAAATATGAAAATTTGATTTCTCTTTTTTCAAACAAACACAAAAAATAAGACCAAGCGGGACACGTCACGGCAGACGGAGACAGAGACGCTAGGGAAATATATTTTTCTGTATTTATGTGTGGGCAGAGTGGAAAATTAGCAACAAAAGGGGCGGCAGGCATCTATGGGGTGCTGTCCCTGGGCGGGGGTCAGCATTCAGCATTCGGAGGGCACACCTGACGGGCCACTATAATTGGCCAAAAAACGCGACAAAAACACCACTCTCTATTCGATACATGGCACTAAAAATGTGCACTAATTATAGCGGGCTTTCAACATATTTTCCTATATTTTTTGCTATTGCAGCAAATCAAAATGAAATTAAGTGATTTTCATGCTAGTTCGTATCGAGTTGAAGGTCAGCCTGCGGAATATTAAATGTTTTATTGGGCGAAAAATTTGTCTACTATATATTTCCTAAAGATTCATAGGCTCATAACTTAAGTTTGTTCTCGACCAATTAAAATGTGGCATGTATTCCTGCCCTGTGGTGGTTATTATAATACAAATATTTCATATTTCCTATTTATTTTTATGATCGGAAAATATCACATAATCGATTTTTAAAAAACAAAAGCTTGCTTCGAACAAAAGCTTGCTTCGAATGTGTAACCTCCTGGGAAATTAAAAAAAAAAATTAAAAAATAATGTTCTTTTTCGTCGAATTATGAAATTAAGAGCCCAAGAAGTATCTATTCCACAATTTATTTAAATTGAGTTTTTAGAAACTTGTAGACTAATGAAAAAGTGAAAAAAAACATTGAAAACTAGCTTGAAACGTTTTCTTTAAAAATAAATAACTTTGCTCAAATGAGAGCCCAGAAAATATCAATTTAACGTCGCCAATAAACAAAAAAAAAAATTCCAAAAATATTTAAAAATAAATTAACATAAAAAAGAACTTCAAACAAATTTAAAATCCACAACAAAACAAAAGAATTGCCCAATTAAAATCAATCGAAATGCGTAATTAACAGAAATTGCAAGCAAAAATATTAATTAAAAGCTCATGCGACGAAAGGACAAGAAGGAGGGGTTCTTTCGTTCGTTCTTCATGCAAAGTGGCTACTACCTCGTCTCGATAGTGAAATACGCCGGTGAGGTGACCACCGAGTTGGCCTGACCATTATCACAGTTGGTAGCGGAGGCGGGGACGGTGTTGACCGTCTCCAAAGGTGCTTCCCCCTCCGCACTGGTGCTCATCATGCTGAGCGACACCACGGTGGGCGGCTGCACCTGGACAAGCTTCTGGTTCTCGAACTGGTACTCCAGCGTGAAGCAGATATCATCCAGATTGTACACCTGGCCGTCGGCTGAGCTAGATCCACTGGCCTCACTCAAGGTAGCTATTAGCGGCACCTCGCCGATGCTGGTGCTGATGAGGGATTCGGCAGCGCTGCTGGCGGTGTGATGATGGTATGTAATGGGTATGACAGTGATGGGCAGGGGCGTTGGATTGGGGGGCGGCAGGATGAAGATGTCTTCTGCCGTCGCCTCCGCCGCCGTCGTTACTGTTGGTGGAAGTGTGTGAGCAGGGGTTGATCCTGCATCTTGGGTGAACAGGGCATTGTATGTGGTTGCTAGCTCCAGATTCAGCACCTGTTGCTCCGCCCCGCTGGTGGAGTTGCCGTACAGGCTGTAGCTGTCGCCGTGGATGATGGCGTTGTCCGATTCCAGTTTGGGTGTAAGCATCTGCGCCAGCGGCCTGCCGACACCGAAGCCGCCCTCGAAGTCCAGCGAAACGGATGACGCGCCCGACGACGAGGAGGAGGCGGCACCGGCGGGCGGGGAGCCGGAGAGCGAGGTGCGCGACGAGTTCGTATCGTAATCCCGGCTGTCTGATAACGAATTCCCATGGCTGTTGACCGCCGCTGCGGACGTCTTCCAGCCGCCCTGGTGGTAGTAGTGTTGCTGCTGATCGTTCATTCCGCTTTAATATTTATTCGCTCGCGCCCACGCACACTAACACACACGCACGAAGAACGAGCAACAATAAATAATAGAAAATCGCATATGCAGTTGCTTTCTTCTCCTTTCTTGCCGCCGCCGCTTTGTCACTTTCTCACTGTGTCGCCGTGCAGTGGATATATATGCACGTATGTAGGTATCGACGTATATATGTTGCAAAATAAATTAGAAAATTTCCAATTGAAACCGCGAGATCGCACACACATCCGCGATCAAGAAACAACAACAAGATAAGAACTAGAGTGGCCGCAGCTGGATCGTAGGAAAATATAGTCGCGTTCTGTGCAAGATACTAAAAAAGGCATGAGAATTAAATACCAAAAAAGCGTAGAGTCCTGCCCTAGAGCTTGAAAGTAATTATTATTAATCATAGCATACGTATTTTTATTAATTAAATTTAAACATATATTAAAATTACTCACACTAAGTAATAATTTTACTTAAAATATTTTATATTAATTAAATAATTGTTACCCATTCTAAAAAATATTAAAAATACATTTTACAAATTTATTATTTCTATTATCTGGTTAACTTATTGCTGTATTCAGCTTCCAATATATTTAAATTTAAAACACGCAACTGAGTTGCCGCCAAGCAGGGTGCGTAAAGTTAAGTAAGGGTTCCCCCCCCCCCTGCCAACTGGGCACACTAACAAGCTCCAGAAGTCTGGTAGAACCACACCGAGGACGTGGGGTTGCCAGACTTTTGGGCGCCACTAAAGTTCCCCTCGCCAAATTGGGGAGCCCGCAAGCGAGTTGGCAGCCCCAGCTGTGCATATATACAAAATTCATTGATTTTGTCAACGTAAAACACACAGCGCATAGCAGGGCAGCGAAGCAAAAACAGCGACCGTACGGCCAGAGTGAAGTTAACTGAATTAGAAACGCTGGAGCCGCGAGTGCACGGCGGCAATGCGAACCGATTGAGTCCAATCAGAACGCTGCTCCCAATCAGAAGTGGCAGAAGCAGGGGGCCAAGAGCGAGCGAGCGAGCGAAAAATACGGACAAACGGGGAAAGGAAAGGCGAACGCGAGGCGAAAAGAAAATAGGAGAGAAAAGCGAACGAGCGGCGGCGGTGGCAGGAGAGCGAGTGAGCGAGCGATGCAATAGGAGTGGTGCGGGGGGGAAAATGACCACCAGCTTTGTGCCAGCGACGACGGACTAACGGAGACGACCGTAACGGCCGTAAAATGCCCCGGAATGCCACTTGCAGGACAAGTGGAGGATGCGTAGCTAACGGCAACGGTAATCAGGATGAGGAGGCAGAAGCAAACAATAACAAAAGCGGTGCTGCAGGAGCAGGCGGCGGCGAGGGCATGGGCATCGTCAAGCAGGAATTGGAGGCGGCTCCGCCGGTGTGCCACCGTAAATCGGAGAGACGGAGAGTGGCTCGGGACATCTTTCTGGTGTTCGAGGAGCAGTCGACGCGGCGGCGCGGCAAGGGAGCGCGCGGTAAGAATACGCGGGCCAAGCAGAAGTTCGGACACCTTAAGGTGGCCAATACGCCGCGGATCAGCAAGAGTGTGCTGCGCGAGATCAAGACGGAACCAAAGTGCAGTGCGGGCCCGGAGCTGCCGACCCCCGAGCCAACTGTTCCTTCTGCGGCTCCAACTATTCCTCCCGCTCCCATTTCTGCTCCCAATCCCGTGCCGCCTGTGCCGCGACCGGCCGCCGTGAAACTCGAAACCAAAACAAGCACGACGACGGCCACTGCATCCAATGTGGTGGCGACCCGGAGAGTCAGTCCCAAGCCCAAGGCTCCGCGCGCAGTGATGGAGGAAGCGGAGGAGAAACAGGAGTCTCCAGCAGCCACTTCCCTGCGACCACACACCACGCCCACGCCCACACCAACACCCACACCCACACCCACTATAACTCCTAGTAATCCCAACTCCAAACCCACTCCCAGTAGTAATCCATCGGCTGTGGCAACGCCCAGCGTCAATCCCATCTTCCTGTGGGTCAAGCAGGACGACACCCGCATCGTGGAGGTGCGCTGCGAGGACTACGACAAGCGGAATCGCATTCGCCTGACCAAGACCACAAACGGCTGGCGCTCCATGCCGCGCACCGATGCTTCCTCCACGCGGATAGTTAAATTCTTCCACGGCTCCGCCGCACCCTTGATGAAGGTCAAGCGCGAGCAGCACCAGCACCAGCGTCACGAGGATGACGAGCAAGAGGAGGAGGCGCAGCACCTGGAGCTGGCGACCCAGCACGAGCACGAACACGAGGCGGAGCTGGAGCAGGAGCCGGTGCAGCAGCCACAGTTGCCTATCATTGCTCAGAATCTGCTGCAGGACTGGGAGGACAGTGTCACCCAGCTGCCGGACGAGATCGAGGAGGAGGAGGAGGAGCCGGAAGAGGAGGAGGCGGAAGCGGAGGAGTTGCAGCTGGATGCGGATCAACCGAATGGCAACCTGATTGAGAATGTGGTGGTGCTGCCATCCGGCCAGCAGCCCTGTCCTTCCAGGACTCCTCCCTGCTTCGACGGACTGCTGGACAGCGAGGAGACGAATGCCTCGACCAAGGCCACAAAGACCAACACGCCCACATATCAGAGCTCCACGCCCTCGCCGTTGGAACTGCAGCTATGCCCCAAGACGGGTCTGTTCCTGCCCAAGGGCGATATTGCCCTGATCCAGGTCCCTGATGACGACCCCATTCCGGTTGACCATGGGGAGGAGGACGAGGACAAACCACTGACCACAGCGGTCCATGATCCCGCAGAGAGTCTCGATGCGAATACTAAGAATCTGAAGGATCTGCTGGACGACGCCGACGATCTGCTGCAGAATTGCAGCAGTGATCACGGTAGCAGTGGAGCAGATCTGCTCGATTCCCTGGTAAAGCGCAGCTGCGAGGACAATCTCGTCCAGGAGACCAGCACCGGCGGCGGCGGTAATAATCCGCAGAACACCTCAACCTCCTCAACCGGCGACGAGCTGAGCTCCTTCTGCGTGCCCGATCTCGGCAAGGACCTGCCCAGTATCCTCAACATGGACAATGACGATGATGCGCCCAAGTGCCTGTCCTTCAACGAGGCGGGTGAGATCGAGGGCCTGAACGGAGAGCTTTTCCTGGGCATTGAGGCCTTCGAGAAGCAACAGGAGGCGGTGGTGGCCACGGAGCCAGAGCCACAGCCTCCCACTCCGGCGACCGTTGAGCTGTCCCAAACACCAACGCGCACGACACCGACGCCAGAAAAGGACAAAGACAAGGCCAGTGGAGGGGACGAGACGCCCAAGGATCTGAGCTACAAGAAGCGCGAGGAGGTGTGTCCGCCCTCCGAGTCGCGCAGCCAGTGTGCGGTGACCTCCAGCTCGGATATACTCAAGTCCCCGGAACGGGACCTGCAGCTGCCGGCCAACTCCATCCCGGCCGAGGTGGAGACCACCTCAGAAACCATCAAAAATCTCATTCTGGAGCAGTTCCTCAAGCTGAACAATAGCAATAACAATCCGCAGCAGGCGGAGCCCATGGATCTCGGGAAGACGGGACGCGAGGGCAAACTAGAGACGGTGGTGATCGACGACGAGGAGGAGGAGGAGTCCAGTCAGCCGCTCAAGAAGCGTCCGAAGGCCAGCATCAAGATGGACAAGGATCCGGATGCCCTCACCCAGCTGAAAATGCTGATCAGCAATCCGCAATGGAAGGTTCCGGACCCGATACTCGTGCCAAAGGATCGACTCGGCGCCGTCTTGGCCTCTCCGGCGCGTGAGATACCCCTGCTGTTGACCACCAGGCCGGAGCTGCGTCTACCGGAGGCCTTCGCCTATCCGGAGATCATCCAGAATCCCAATATTCTCGTGGTGACCATGGAACAGCTGGAGGCCATACTCAAAACGGAGGCGGAGCAGGCGGCGAAGGCGACCAAGGAGCCGGATCCAGTGGTTCTGGTACCCAGCAGCAAGGCGAGGAGTTCCAGTCCCAGTCCCAGTCCAAAGCAGACGCAGCCCAAACCTGTGCCAGCTCAGCCCAAGCCCGCAGTAGTGGCTCCCGTTGTGCCCACACCGCCCTCGACGGCGGCGGATTCCAGTCTTTCCACGGATCTGAATGCCACAACGCTGGCGCTGCTCCAGCAGATGCTGTGGCTGCCGTACTTTGGCCAGCTGTCGCAGGAGTTCTTTAAGACCATCAAGGATCCGCTGGGGTTGCAGCGGAAGTTCATGAGCAATCTCCTGCCGCTGTATAACAGCCAGTTCGGGCTGCAGCATCTGGACGAGCTGTACAAGCAGTGCATGAAGCAGAAGCCGGCGGAGGAGCAGCAGCCAAAGGTGCCCACTCCTGCGCCAGCTCCTCCTGCTCCTCCGCCAGCGGCGGCAACTCATGCTCCACCACCGCCTCCTCCATGTGCTGCCAGTGGTTCCACCAATGCCTTCAACGGGTTCACCAATCCCGTGGAGCTGGCCATCATGCAGAAGCTGCTGCAGCCGCAGCTGCCGCAGTTCCTCAATTGGGAGGCTTCCAAGGAGGCGGCGTCATCTTCCTCATCTTCCGCCGCATCCACGCATCATCATCAAGAGCACAAACGTCCCAGGAGGGAGCCGGAAACGGAAACCATCTGCAACTTTACCAAATCGAAGCTGGCATCAGGTGCTCCAAGTGCCACTGCTGCTGCTGCTGCTGCTGCCCCCGCCGCTGTGCCTGCTCCAGCACCCGCTCCAGCGCCAGCGCCAGCTCCGGCGGAGCACAAACCCAGACTGACTATCAAATCCCTCTCGAATCTGCTGGAGCCAGAGGCGAATGTGGTGCCCCTGCTCAACGTGCCCTTTGACGCAATGCGAGGGCGTTCCTCCATGCACAAAACGACGGCGTCGGATCAGGGAAAGGAAGTGGCCACCGGCGGACGCACACTTCGTTCTAGTAAGGCCTGCGTTACCTACAATCCCCTGGAGCAGGCCAAGCAGTTGCAGCAGCAATCCTCCGTTGGAGCCCAGCAGCAGCGGAAGCGGGGCAACCTGCTCGCTCAGGATCATCAGCAGCAGCAACAGCAGCAGCAGCATCTCGCCGAGGCGGCAGCTGCCGGAATGGATGCCAACTCTGCGCTGTGGCATCCTCTCTTTGGCAGGTGAGTCATCTATAATATGGGCCAATCATCCTTCTTACGTAACACCTCTTCCTGCCTTTCCAGCAATCCCAAGCAGGGCTACAACAGCCCCTGGCAGTGGACCACAGTGACGGCCACCGGCGAATGACAGTCAAGCCGGGCTCATAAGGAGCCACCATCACCTGCAGCGGGATCAAGGACAACGGCCAGCTACGAGGAGCAGCAGCAGCAGCAGCAACAACAGCAACAGCAGCAGCAGGAGTATAGCAACTACCAGGCCGTGGCCAAGCAGCAACAACACCAGCAACAACAGCAATCACAACTTCCAGCAGCCAACAATCAAAATCACAGCAACAATAGTAGCAACAAATTTTGTTATCCCACGGCGGCGGCCATGGAGAATATGTTCCAGAGCAATCAAATGGCGGCCGCCGCCGCCGCCCGTGAGTCGCTGCTCAATTCGTATTTGTATCAGAAGGAGGGCGATGCTAGCAGCAACTACATGTCGGCGGAGCAGGGCTACTGGCAGCAGCATCAACAGCAGCACCAGCAGCAGCAGCAGCAGCAACATCACCATCAACAGCAGCAGCAACAACACCAACAGCATCAGCAAAAGCAACTCCAGCAACAACATCAGTGGAGCGGGGCCAGCAGCAATCCAAGGAGCAACAACAACAACAACTATGCCAACAATTATGCAGCAGCAGCAGCTGCCTCCATGTACATGCAACACTTCAATCCCTACATGCAACAGAAGGCGGCCCTGCTGGCAGAGAAGGCCGCCCAGGCGGCGGCAGCCGCGGCAGCGGTCCAGAACAGCAACGGGAGCAATGGCAACAAGCATGGACGCTTCGGCGGAGACTATGGCTAGGCGTAGAGAGGATCGCCGGATCAGCAACACTTGCATATTAAACATAAACACACACATATAGGCATATATATATATACAACAACACTTGTGTGTGTAATATTAATAACTATATATATTTAGAGGCGTCGTATATAGGCCGTTTTTACCGCCAGGAATTGGTAAAGGATAAACCATGAATTTTCCTTTAATTTAATATATACACACAGGAACAGGAACAGCAACAGCAACAAGGTAACCCCGAAGGCAACAACAATAATTTATAAACAAAACAAAAGCGAGAAAGAATGAAAAACTTAAATTGAATTAGTAAAAATTTGTTATTGGTAGTTTGTTAACAAAAAACAAAACAAAAAAAAAAAGAAAAGAAAAACAAAAAGGAAAACGAGAAAAAAAACTAAACAAAAAATAATGTAGAAGAGCGAATGGCAAAAAAAAACCTAATTATTGTATTATTGTTAACCAAAATCTATTATTATTATTATTATCTCAAGCTGCGTTATATTATTATTATTATTAACTCGTGCGTGTATGTATATAGCGTTTTTATCTAGATGTATTACCACTTAGTGACCCCCCCTCCCTATCCCTTATCCTCAATCATCATCGCCAGGACAATCCTCGATCCTTGGGCCCTTACCAAAAAACAACAACAAAAACCGCAGCGCTAAAAGGCAAACTACAACCAATTTTGTATTCATTCCGAAATGTGTTTTTCTTTTTTGTTTTTACTATGTAGTTATATTACGCTGATTATATTATTTATGAACACGATGCAAGGATAACCCCTTAACATGTGCAATCTAACATTTATGTTCTCTAGATACAAACAAAAAAAAAACAAAAAACAAAACCAAAACCACAACAAGAATCACAAAACTTATTAACGCGAAAATGGCAAAAAGAAGCAAAAAGCATGAACATGAAAATGGACAAAATAAAGAGCAACCCTTTTAGAGAATTTCGCTGATAAAGGCAACAGAATAGCAAAAAATTAACGACTTTTTTTTCCAGAAGGGGGTATCAAATGATTCAGGATGGGCAGCGCCTAATTTCTCTCCTAGCCAACTGTCTGAAGAATCATCCGATATCAAATAAATATTTTGCATTCTTTAAAGGTCATTGATTTCAGTTCTTAAACTATGCTTTCTTTTTATAAATATATAATCATATATTGGCTTTTTAATTTCCAGTGTATAATAGGCATATATAAAAGTTAATTTCTGTATAAATACGCAACTTTTGTTTCTTAACAGTTATGTTTACACATTTTGCTTAGCATTTAGTTAAATCCACGCTTAAAGTAGGAGTTCCCATCTAAAGCATTTGAAATGCACGCGTGCGAATGTTTGTAGCTGTGGAAGTGGGTGTTTGTGTGTGTGTGTGTAGTTCCTTTGTTGCTTTGTGCTCTCGGCTGGCTCCCGTCCCGATCCAGTGATGAGATCTACTCGATCTGACGGCTGGCCTCTTGCAGACGCGCCACCACGCCCTGATAAAACTTGATTTGCTCGGCAATGAAGTTTTTCAGCGTATGCTTCAGATGTGTATCCCGCTCGCTCTTGAAGTGACTCAGCTCGGCCAGCACCGTGTAGGAGACAATGTCAGTGCGCCGGTTGACGTCCTGCATCTGGGCATTATTCATCTTGCCCTCGGCGGTGGATCGTTCACAGTCCTTGCGCTTCTGAATGGCGCCCTTGTGGGTGGAGAAGATGTCCGGAAAGCAGTTGAGAACGCCCCTTTTTTTAGGTAATACAAAAAGCATTAGGTTAAAGATTCCTTTAAGGATGAAGAGATCTCAATCTCACCTGTAGATATGCAATCGATCGGAGAGCGGAATCCAATCAAACTTTGGCTGATCGCCAAAGGCCTGGCCAATACCTATGAAGATTCCACCAATGCGGCCCACGCTCTCCGACAAAGGAACCGCATTCCTGGTGGGTGCTCGCCTCTCGTCAATGGCCAAGGCCTTGGCCAGGTCGGAGAGTCCGTCGCCTATGCGCTGGAATTCCTTTTTACTCTGCGTCATCGAACGCTTGGCCATGTCGTTGGAAATATTGTTCAGATTGCGAACGGCCACGTCCATGCTGTGTATAAACTGAACACCGCTCTCCAGCTGGGCATCCACCTTGGAGTGCAGCAGATTCTTGTCCGGCGGCGAGATGGCCAAACAGTAGTTGACACCCATGTAGGGATCACGCTCCGCCTTGCGCTTGCCCGACTTCCAGATCTTCTCATCGCGGCAGGTGAGGAAATGATACCAGACCTCGCACTTGGAGATAACCGGATGGCGGCACACCCAGTCCACAAATTCCTGCAGCTGGACGCGTCGGTGCTCGACAAACTGCTCCTCGTAGCGCCCAGAGATCTGCTTGTCCGGTAGCGGTGGCACCGGAATCAAACAGAACTTGTCCACCAGTCGCTCGTGCAGCCAGTCGAAGTGCTTGTAGCGACGCGACACCTAAAAACGAAAGCGAAAACCGAGATTAGATATGACCAATTAATTTTGAAATGTGACACGAAAAGTGGGACGCGGCGGGGGTTGGGGTTGGTTGCTGAATCATCATACCCAGCGGTGGTGGCAGAAACAGAAGCAATCATGGCATGGTCAGAGAATAGCCCCAACAAAGAAGACTCTAAAGTATATGACACCGATTACGAAATACCCTTTAATTCTCCTTGCACTTTTTCTCCAATCTCTCTTATGGACTTCCTCCTAACCTCTTTGGGTTTTCTATGCAACTCCAAGTTATGTAAACTGCGAGTGCATCTTCGTTAATTGCTCTTCGAGTTAAGGAAAGGTCACCCTGCAATTAAGTGGAAAAACAAAGGATTGGCCGGCGTGCCAGTTACCCAACCCAAAGTCACCCTTGGGCAGAGGAAGAGGAAAACCGACTAACTGACACATACAGAGACTCACTAAGGCAGGGGGGAGATTTATCGCATTGCTTTGTTAATCACGACGGGGCGAGATAGCAAACTTACGGATATGTTGTTGAAGCTAGGCGTCAGCTGGTAGGCGATGAACGTCTTCATCCCCTTGAACTTGGACTCCTTCTTGGGACTGGCAACCACCACGGAATAGGGCGAGTGGTTCTGCGTCCACTGGTAGATCGGTAGATCCTCAACCTGAGTAATGTAGGCCAGCTCGCATTCGGGTATCTTCTCCTTGGTGCTGGACAGCCCCAGGATGTACGAGTCGGAGCTCTTGGCAAACATGCCCTTCTTAACGGTACCCGAGGCGCCGGCTCCGGCGGCGGAGGCCAGTGATTGGGCGTCGTCATTGTTGGGCGCAATAGGTAGATGCTTGTTGTCATAGTCACTGGTGGAATGGGACATGCCACTGGCTCGGGCCGTCTGACCCGAGTACTTCTGTCCTGGACCGATTTCTGAGTATGTTTCGTTGTCATCGCTCCAGTCGTCCTCATCGTCCCAGTTGCTACCATCATCGTCCGCGGTCTGATCGTAGCGGGGCAGTGGCGGCGAGGCAAACGGATCCGGCACTTGGGGAACCGCCGCGGTCCCGCTGGCGTTTAGCTTCTGCGCCTCCGCCGCCGACATCACCTCCACGTAGGCGGCGGGGAAGAGGCCAATCTGCCCACGGGCGTTCTTGCCCTCCCACCAGCCCTCGCCCACATCGCTGCGCGTTACCGAGAGCACATCGCCAGCAGCGATCGACAACTCCGAGGAGCCCGGCTCGCCGCTGAAGTCGTACATGGCGCGCACGTACGAGGTCATCTTCCAGTTGGTATTTTTTTACGCGAATTCCACGAGTCCCGTATGCACAAGGCCCATAAACAGTGGAAAAATAAAGTTGCTTATTCTTTGGATCTGAATCACCAGCCACCAGTGTGGGATAACGAGCAAAATTCATAAAAACACCTTAATGAACGGTTCATGAGCTGGTTTAAAAATACTAGTAGAAGTGTGGCCAGGTTTGAATTTGCGTAAAGTGTGCAGTCACACCAAACCAGAATTCCAGTTTTAAATATTGAGTTTCGATAATAAATCAATTTTATAAAATTATTTATGTTTTAAAATTCTGATTCACGGCGTAACTACTTCTATAAATCCAAAACAAGTATGGTTGAAACATCCTTGAAGATGCGTATTTTTACGTTCAATTGCTTAACCTCTTCCTTCTATAAATTCGGACTGCTTTATCAGCACTTTTGTTTTATTTCTTCGTAGTACCAAAACGCCCTTTAAGGATATCAGCCACACACAAAGACAATAACAATTTGTTTTTTAAATATTTTAGGTATTTTTTAAATGAACGGGCCTGAAAGTATATTTTTCTGAGCCGGACGGTATATTTAATGTAAAATTGCACGGCCACACTGAGCTCTACGTGTTATTCATTTCTTAATTGCGCGTTGCTTTAATTTGTGGTGAGCAAAACAGGAGCTAGGCGACGTCGGCAGTTGTGCAATAATTGTTAATAACCGTCTGCGTGAATCTCGCTCCACTTGGCAAATCGCTTTTTGCAGGCTGCCGCAGCCGTAGCAGATACTCCTCTTCTCGTAGCCGTGCCCGTGCCCTTTTCCAAAATGAAATTGCTGGTCGTGTGCCTGTTTGTGGGCCTATTTTCCGTGAACTTGTGCGATGATGGTGAGTAAAATATATACAAATCAAAATTAAGATCAAAATTAAAATCGAGAACACAAAATTTGAGACAAGAACACAAGAACTCACTGTTAGGTACAGACGCACACATATGCAGGCAGCCAGGCACTTGCAAGTGTGTGCGAGTGTGGGGGTTTTTTTTTTTGTCAAAGAAGAATCCGATATTAAATATCATCAATTCCCGGCCATTTCTCTTCTTCTCCGGCTGGGGGTAAGGTTCACATTAACGCAATCTGCTATATTACGACAACCATTTGTCGGAACCTGCTTGTAATTTTGCATTACATTTTTCCATGTTTTGGTACCTGCTATCTGGTTACAACGCCACAAATTTCTCCCAATCCCCATCTCTGTTACGTGCATTTTTCCAATTTAAATGTGCGGTGGACACAGTGTAATTACACATTGAAATAATGACTCATGCTCCAAGCTCCACGTACATGCATACACACATACATACTGACGGTTTCTTTTCCCCTGATAAAGTTGTTATAAATAAATCAAATAAATGCTAATCGGTCTTGCATTTTTTGTTTCCCTTGGGATCCATGTTTCCCTCAAGCATTAAATGATAAGAACTTTATTTTCAAGAATAAAACAATTTATTATTCTTGGTTTTTTGTTAAAAAAAAAACTTAATAATATTTGCCATTCAACTAGCTTAAGATTCATTGAAATTCTTTTAAAGTATTTCTTAGAAACTTTAAATGATATGAGCTTTATCTCCAAGAATAATTGTAAGCAAAAATTTCATTCTTGGCATTATACATATATTAATAGAATGATATGTAAAGAAATGTAAACATTTATTTAGAATCTAAAAAAATGTATTATTTAGTTTATTTACATTTTTGTTTTTTTTTTTAATATATTTATTTATATTTTAGCTAGATTTCTAATACTGATACCTCAAATTTATGATTATTATATATTTCAGCTCCTACTACAACGGTCGTAACCAAACCAACTTCGTCAGATGCAACTACTACTCCAGCTGCGCCTCCGGTCAAGACTACCACTCCGGTCACCCCTCCAACAGTCCCAACAACGACCTCTACGAAGGCGCCGGACACGACTACTTCTCCACCGGACACGACTACTGCTCCGCCGGACACAACAACAACTCCAAAGACGACCACGGTGCCCACCACCACATCCTCGACTACTGTACCCACTACAACAACAACAACCAGCACGACCCAAGCCCCTACTACCACTTCAACAACGCCGTCTCCTAACTCGACGACCACGACCGAACCGCCACATACATCGACCACTCCGGCTCCGAAGCCGCCGCCGTGCGGCCGCTTTGATGGATCCTCATTCATTGGGGGCATCGTGCTCACCCTGGGTCTACTTGCCATCGGTCTGGTGGCCTACAAGTTCTACAAGGCCCGCAACGAGCGTAACTACCACACCCTTTGAGCCGCCACCGCCTTCACGTCGGCCTTCAATGCGGCAGCCGGAGCGGCGGCGGCCAGCAGCAACGCCTCAGCTACAGATGCGGAGCGTGTGCGGTTCGTCCAGCCTTCCATACCCCTGCGATCGCCGCCGGCGCAACCGCCTCCGCCGCCACCCAACTCGGGTGGTGGCAGCGGAGGCGGAGCGTCGGCAGCTCCGCAGAATTGCTCGCCGTCGGCCCGGGACCGGCTGCTGCACACGTAATTTAAAAGCGGGGGAATACTACAACTACACATAACTACAATATTATTGCTATCCAAAGAGCCCCGCCCGCACCCAAAACCAATCCAATTCAACGCAACAGTAGAGTCAGGTTTTAAATTCCACGATAACCCCCAGAGCGGATTCAATGCGAGACAGATACAGATAGGAGGAATGAGCTGGCTCCCGATTCTTGATAATTTCCTTATCGGCCGACACACATCCATACATGTGAGAGGTACTTTTTCTTTTCGCAAAAACACCAGTTTATCAGAAACTTGAGCGGATGTTCAGACGGAGATCCAAGGGCGACTGTAAAGTGAACAGATAAATGAATAAATAAAACGAAGAAAGAGGAGGAGCAGGAGGATCTGGAGGAACGAGACTTGAGAAGAGGAGAATGAACAAATAACAGCAAATATGTGAGACTGCTTGGAGATAGCGAGAACAGTGGACATAACACAGAAATCCGAAGGAAGGCGGCTGGCTGGCGACGGCTTCGTTTCTGGGATTCATTATAGAGCTACGAAAGGAATATATAAATTTTGATTATATTTACACGGATTTTGAATAACTCGAAAAATCAATTCATTATATAGGAACTAAGAATATTTACTACCTTAACGAGCTATACAAAAAACGTAAAAAAAAAACAAACCAAACGGGAAACGCGTTTCTAATTCCTCCCTTAATGTGCATTTTTTTTCGTTTCCCCCTTCTTTTCGCCTCGTAAAATAACGTTCTTTTCGCCCACTTATCGATTCTCCTGCTAGGGTAGGGAGGTGGCATTGCAAAAATCAATAAAGCGACTCGCCGCGATGCACAGCAACAGGATACATTAGGTCCGAGGAGGAGCAAGGATAAACAGAGTTGAGAACAGGAAGTCGCAATGTTAATGCATATACGCAATGTTGAATATTTTGTACTAGGATTGAATCTATACATATGAATTACCATTACCTTTGCCCGCTGCTTACTGTTGGCTAAATAATACAAATACTATACACCTTTGAAGCTACAAAAATCGAACACAAGAACCCGTCAATGAACTCTGTGCACATGGAAAATCTCATAAGTATATAAGCTAAAGTAACCCAATCAATGAATGTATATCCAGTAAATCACTCAGC
The DNA here is from genome assembly GCA_018904815.1 of Drosophila ogumai. Taxonomy (NCBI): domain Eukaryota; kingdom Metazoa; phylum Arthropoda; class Insecta; order Diptera; family Drosophilidae; genus Drosophila; species Drosophila ogumai. The sequence continues at coordinate 11,817 of JAEIIJ010016742.1, read as the reverse complement.
CGGCTTACTAAAATATATATATATATATATGTCTGTATATCGTGTACGATAATAAATATTTTAAACATTTAATGCGGTCTTTATTAGCCTCCACCATGGCATGTTATTAATTGGGAAAGCCTTATCTCTGATGGAATGACAGAGTTTCAAGGTTAAAGTTCTATGTCAAAAGCTATTCCCACACTCCCAGGCTGAATTTGAACATCCTTCCCAAACATCAGTTTTGTGACAGCTTATTTCATAAATAATAAACTATTTTTTTAAGAATTAAGGAATTTAAAATCAGACTTCGTTTGGTTTTACATATGATTGTCAACCAGTAAAAGGTTTATTTTATTAAAATTACGGCAACATTTAAACAACTACATTATAATTAAGCGCTTAGTTTCTTCATCTTTTTCGGGGTCTTAAGTTTGTGGGATTCCCCGCCGCTGGGTGGTGCCTTTCTCTTTAGATTATCTTTCGGTTTCTGCTGTTGGACGTTCTTGACTGTTTGCTTGGCTTTGGGGGCTTCCCCGTTTTCTACTTTAGGCTTTTGCTGCTGCTGCTTATCTTGTTGTTTAGGCTTCTGTGGAATTTTCTTATCTCCTTGGGTCTTCTTCTCAGAAGTAGACTTGCCATTCTTGGCCTTGGGCTTGGGCTTTCGCTTCGTCTGGGTGTTGAAGCGCAGTAACAACTCGGTGCCGGCCAGACTCAGCTTTTGTTTGATTGCCTTGCGTGCATCGTGGGTCGTTGGCAGGGTTACGGTTGCCGCACTGGAGTCGCGGAACTTGCCCTTACCGGGCTTAATCTGAATGTCGACGGCATCCGTGAATAGCTGGCGCACCTGAGCCACCGAGGCGGTCTTGGGCAGATTGGTGATGACCACGGATGAGGTAAAGTTTCGTTTGGCCTGCAGGGCCTTCTTGCTGGCGCGCTTCATCATCCGCTTGGTTTGCCTGTTCTCCACAGAAGTCAGCTTGCGGCTGACAATCTCGTTGACGAACTCCTCGGAATCGGTTTTGGGCAGGGAGACGAAGAATCCCTTGTACTCAGCATCGTTCTTAATGGAGTTCTTAAGGTCCTCGTGAGCCTGATCGCGATCTTTCTGTGACTTGAAGTCCACCAGACAGAAGCGTGCGTGCTTCTGGCGAGGCTTCAGTGCCTTCACCACCAGCGGATGCAGCGCCTTCACCTTGGCATTAAACTCGTCCACATCCAAAGGCAGTTTCTTGGGGAAGCGAACGTAAAGGCGTGTTCCCCTCAGCTGCTCGTACTTGTTGTGGATCTGCTCGTCTATAATCTCAGCCCGAGTCTTGGGTGCAGGTTTGGTTTCCTCCTCCTCTTCGTCATCGTCATCGGACTCGGTTGAGCTGGCGGCCAGGTCCAGTTCGCTGTCTTCCTCCACGCCGGATGGCTCAGAATCATCCTCGTCGCCGGATGCCTCAGAGCCCTCTGCCGACAGTTCCTCGTCGTCGGATGCCTCAGAGTCCTCCGCCAGTAGTTCCTCCTCCTCCTCGGATGAGCTTTCCACCTGCTTTTTCTTCATGTTTTTCAAGGAAACGTGCTTAAGTTATTTAAAATTGAGAAATTCGTTTGCACGTGTAGAACTAGTATGACCTTGCTATGAAAAAACCATAAATGCAGAGTTCTGACAGCTGTCAATGCCGTCAAGTTGGCAGCCCCTTTTTATTTATTTACACTTTTACCTGCAGCATGGCCTCCACGGGGAATCCGTGTTTTTGGAACGAATTTAAATTAAAAAAGCCACCGTTGGTGACACTGCAAGTGGAGGACACGGGATTCGGTGGGTAGACACCATCATAACAAGGTTCTTTTCACTCATGCTCCCTCTACTCCTCAGCCAAACATGTCTATGTGGATATCAACAGGTTCCTCCTGCAACAGGGCGGAGAACAGGAGTCAAAGGAATTTGACGAGACGGCGGCGTTAATTGGACGTCTGATGGCCCGCCGGAAGAACTCGTTCCGGAATATGCCCGGTTTCCGGGGTGTCTGCAAACTAAATGCGGCACTGTGCCGGCTGCTTCGTTTGGATCTGCCCAGGGATCTTGAACAGTTCCGCGGCACTCTGCCGGATGTGTGTGACGGAGATTCTGCTGGGGTGCTGCCCACACGCAGCAGCTTGGAGTTTATTCTTGTGCGGCTTCTTGGGTTTTATCATCTCCACGAACGGATCAGGGAATGCTGCATGAGTGCAGTCACCTATTTTACCCAGCTCCTGCGTAATAATTTCTTCATGGAGTTTGTTACCCTTCTGGTGGCAACTATTGCCAAGATCAACAAGCTGAGCATCCTTCAGGCGAATCGCAGTGCCGATCTCTACAACAGATTGAGGCCACAAGTAGTCAATTTTCCGAAGGTGGAAAAACACCGATTCCTAAAGGACAACCACGATTTACCTGAAAAATTGCATTCTCCTAGGAATACCAAGGAGGTTGCCACACCCACCACTGCTCCGGTTCTAATGAAACCAAGGAAAGTCGTGACTAGAGTGGAAAGAGCCAAATCCGATGTGGGCACAGTGATTGCCCGGGAGGAACACTGTAGTTCCCCCAAGTCAGAGAAGTCTAAATTCAATGCAAATGAAGTCCTGGCCACCGTTGAGGATGCCCAACGGTTTATTGCCCGCGAAACCAAAGCCAGGAAGCAGAATCCTCTGCCAGAGAACTGCCTGACAGCGCGGATCACCAAGCATGAGTGGCTGGCGGCGCAGACCCTGTTCCAGCGTAAGTTGAGCAAGGATCCAGCCAAAGCCTTAGATGTATTTCGCAAGTTTATTATAAGCAAAATAAAGTAGAGGCTAAAGAGTAAGGCTTACGTTGCACCTTAAAGACAGGTCACCATGCCGTCCACCAGCTGCAAACGCTTGAGACCCACAACGCGACGCTGGGGATGCGGATTGCAAGTCTATGAAGAGAATGAAATGAATTATAAAATGATCATTAAATTTAAAACCCAACACTTTACCTTCACAAATTTTTTAAAGTTCTTGCGGCCACTGTAGGTGCTTGCTGTTCCATTCAGCGAAGACGCATCCACTTTGTCAATGCTGCGAGTGGTGCTGATGTTCAGGTTGCACATGCGAACCTGAATGCCATCGTTCATGGCGGCCAGCCACCTTAAGTGCTTCTTGGAGTCTTCCTCCTCTGCATCCGGATCTTCTTTGATGGATTTTTCCAGCTTGGCTGCCACTTCCAGGCTCACATCCGCCTCTGACTTGATGCCCTTGTCGTGCAGCCTGCTGCAAGACAACCAGCCACTCACATCCACCTTTTGGGGCAAGTCCTTGCGCTGTGGCACTATATACTTGGATTTTGCTTTCTCACACTCCCTTTCCGGACAGAACGGTTCGGTCTGCACAAAGTCCTGGTTGACAGCATTGCTGTGCCTTCCTTCAGAGTTGTCGAAGTTGAACAAACCCTCGTTGTTGTCGTCGTTTGTTTGTTCATGCTGTTTCTGCTTTTTCCTTTTGCTATCCGCAAAGTTAAAGAGATCCTCGCAGTCATCGCTATCACTTTCATTAAGCGGCTCCAGCCGAAGGCGCTTTCGAGGCTGTGTCTGCGACTGCGACTGGGAGGTTAGCTGCGATTCCGCGGAGGACTCCTGCGGCTGAGATTTTTCCAGGAAGTTGATCGTACTTATTCTGCCGGGCGGTTTGTTGGCCTTAGTCGTTGGTGGCTTTTGTGGGGTTTTGGAGAATTGGAAAAGAGTGGCTGCATCGTCCTCGTCTTCCTCATCATTTAAAAACTGTGCCACTGACATTTTAGCTTGTGCCACTGGCTTTTTCGGCTGCTTATTTGTTATGTTCCTGGTCTCTGTGTTGGCTTTTAGGCGTGGTGATGTCCTGATTACTGCCGGCGGCACTTGAGGCTTCTCCAAGGCCAACTGGACATTGTCTTTAACTTTAGACTCTGGGTTCTTTGATGCTTTTGGAGCTGCTGATTCCTTTGGCTTCTCGGCATCATTGTTTTTGTTTTCTTCGTCCTCTTCCGAGGAATCAACACAATATACAGGCCTGGCCTTCTGTTTAATATGCGTGTTTTGAGGCTTTGGAGCTGGAGCTTCATCCTCATCGGAAGAATCTACTAGTATGGGATTCGTTTTGGCTTTTCCCTTAGGTTTTTCCTGAAGCACCGGCTTGGCTCTCTTCGAAGCTGATTTTTCCTGCTCCTCTTCCGAGGAGTCCAGTATTACGGCATGATTGCGCTTAAGGACCGCACCCTTGGAGGTCTCTGGCTGCTCCGATTCGGGCACAATCAGCTCAGAAATAATGCCCACACTGGATCGACCCACACTCCGTTCGGTGTTGGGCGCCAGGATGGAGGAATTGAAGTCCATCGAGGAGGTTACGGACTCTGTGGAGGGCAACGAGTCGTTGGTGAACTTGTGCGCTGGATTGCAGAACTCCTTGATGGAGCAGTGCAGCAGGGCCATGCCGATCTCGTACTCCTGGATAATGCGCAGACCGGCCTGCTCCAGGATACCTACGAAGTAAATGACGGATATTACTTGGCTTAATGGAGTCTACTTACCACTCACTTACCTTGAATACTATTAATCGTTTCGGTGGCCTGGGACTGCGTAGTCGGCACATACTGTATGACTATCACATCCTTTTTGGTGAGAAAGGTTTTCCTCACCCCGGAATTGAGATCCTTGCAGGCAGCGCCTGCTTTCTGGACAACTGCACCGTAGATCTCAAAGTGCTTTCGATTCATAAAGATAAACGTCTTGCCTGCAAACAGGGTGGTGCGTTCTGGACGCCATTTAACATCCATATTGGTGGGCTGGTAGTCCTTGGGCTGTGGCCAGCCCTCCTTCACGTGGATGCTCTGCACCGCCTGCAGCAACTTTCGCCAGAAGGCAAAGGTTACGATGGGCTTGTTGTCCAGCAGAGCATGCAGTAACTTCACCGTAACCGAGGCCTCGTTCATGGTGAGGTGCGAACATTCCTCCGTCCAGTTTAGGCTAACGACTCCGCCCAGGGGCTTTAGCAGCTCTTCCAGTTCCTGGACCTGGGTTCGGGTTAAAGCCGAGGCCGTGGTCATCAGCTTTAGCTGTGTCACCTGCCAAACGCTGGTGTTTCCTCCAAAACGTACACGAGTTCCCGCCGACAACGGTGTCAGTGTCTTTGCTGGGATTTTCTTAGCTTCCTTGGCATTTTGTTGGTAAATGAAGGTGCCATACCTGGAGCCCAGGTCTTCCACCTGCAGGGTATCATTCTCCTTTGCGGGCAAGTGCAATTTGACATGTGTGCGGCTCACACTGAGGTCCTCCTGAATGATCAAGTCCGTGGACAGACGACCGACTGTATAAACAGGTTTACAAGGAAACAAAACGAACCTTTCCTCATCTGTGGGATGGATTTAGATTCCATTAAAATAATGAGTCGTCTCTTTAATGTAATTGCCTTTAATGTTAACTTGCCTTTGGATAAAACAAACATTGCAAAAATACACGAAATTACGAAGAACAAACAAAAAACAAACAAAAATTTTGATTTCGGTGTGAACGTACCGTGGGCGCTAAGATATACCGCGGGATTCACCTAGTATTCTTTAGCTTAAGTTGGCAGCACTGATTACAAGAAGAAGACAATTTTTTCAGCCGGTTTGTTATTGTCGTTTTGTGGCTTAAATTTAAAAAAAATCAGGTTTTTCCCATATAAATGTAAGTGAATCCACCTGCAACCATGGCTCACCTGACCGGCACCCGTGTCAGCACCTTCAATGAAAGCTTCCTAAACGAGAATGAGCACGACTCGAATGCGGTGCTCATGGAGCTGGACAAGGGCCTGCGGAGCGCCAAGCAGGGAATCCAGTGCGAGGCTATTGTCCGCTTCCCGCGACTCTTCGAGAAATACCCGTTCCCCATCCTGATCAACTCCTCGTTCATCAAGCTGGCCGAGTTTTTCGTCAGCGGATCGAATCTCCTGCGCTTCTGGGTGCTGCGCGTCTGCCAGCAGAGCGAGAACCACTTGGACAAGATCCTGAACATTGACAACTTTGTGCGTCGCATCTTCATGGTGATGCACTCCAACGATCCGGTGGCGCGTGCCCTTCTCCTGCGCACTCTCGGCGCCGTTTCCCGCGTCATTCCCGAGAAGCAGCAGGTGCACCATGCCATCCGCCGAGCCCTGGACAGCCACGATACCGTCGAGGTGGAGGCGGCCATATATGCCAGCAGCTGCTTCGCTGCGCAGTCCAGTTCGTTTGCCATCAGCATGTGCGCCAAGATCTCGGACATGATTGAGTCGCTGCAGGTGCCGGTGCCGATGAAGCTGCTTCTTATTCCCGTGCTGCGGCACATGCATCACGATGCCACTACAGCGACGCTAGTCAGCAGGCTGTGCATGGACCTGCTGCCCAAGTATCCGGCCCAGAGCTTCGTGGTGGCCATTATAGACACGCTCACCCAGCTGTCCTCCCGCACTCTGGTGGGTGTGCCGGGTCAACTGGAGGTTCTGCTGGATTTTATGCAAGACCTTCGCACGCCCGTGCGCGTTCAGGTGCTTCGCTCCTTCAACGAGCTGGCGGGTAGACAGAGCGTAGATGCCTGGCCCAAGCCAGCGATTGAAGCCCTCATCGGCAGATTCGAGTTGTGTACCAATTCTCAGGAGCAGTTCCTCTTCCTCTCGATCCTGCTGAAGCTCAGCGAGTGCCCGCTCACCTGCCAGCAGCTGTTAAGGGAGCACCGCGGGGCATTGCTTCAACTCTGCATTCAGTGCATCAGCAAGCTGGACGACTATACTACAGCGACCCAGGCCATGGCGGTGCTTTCGGTCCTCGGGGCCTTTGGACTGAAAAAGAAGCATGAAAGCGGCGCGCAGCAGGTGGAGGATATAGTGCATATGGTCAACCTGCACATGGAGGGATTGCTTCTGTGCACGGCGAGACGGGCGGAGTGCACTAGGGATCTCCGGCGGGTGCTGACCTACGGCATTAGGATTACGCAAGCGAATGCCGAGTTTGGAACGTCCTTCATTGAAATTGTGACCAATACACTGGGCGATAAGGTGGTGTATCCGCCGGCCAATGCGGAACTCATGTGTGAAGCTTTGGTTGGTCTCTGTGAGCACTTCCAGCTGCGCAAGTATGCCTTCTCCACGGTCGAGGGCCTGGTGGGTGAGGACGACAGCAATGCCATGGATACCGATGAACCGCCGCCTTCAAAGGTGAACCCCATGCTGGCCCGCTTGCCGCTCATCCTGCACAAGTTGAACAGCATCATTGAGAGCCCGGAGAGCTGCGAGCAGCAGGTGAAGACCGTGGAGATCCTCAGTGCTCTGGTACTGCAGACAACCATGGGCTGTTATCTGCCCCAAAAGGTGACGCAGGTCTTCGAGAAGTGCGTTTCCCGGCTGAACTGCTGGACGCTGTACCGGATTGCACGCACGGCCAGTCGCTATGGCCATCACTACGTGGCCGCACACATATACACCAAGATCTCCCAGATGGTTATCATCGATCACATGCACTACTTCCTCGTGGCGCTCTCCCAGATCTCGCAGGCCGAGTGCATCCTTAACTATGGCTTGGACTACGCCGTCATGCGGGACAACTACGCACCGAAGGCGCCACCGGAGAGCTTGATGCCGCTGATGAAGCGCTTGGAGAACGCCAGCAATCTCTACCAGCAGGCATTGGCCAGCCTGCGGGCTTGCTCCTCGCCCCAGCATCCGTGCACCTTCCAGCTGGAGTATCTGAAGATACGGGCGCAGTTCCTGCAGACCTTGCTGCTGGCGGTGACCGTGAAGAATGCCCAGGTGATTGTGCCGCCGCCGGCCATCGCCGGAAGCCTGGCTCAGAACTCACGGGATTACCTGCAAAAGTTTGGACACGTTACCAATCAGCTGCGCAAGCTTGTCAAGGCTCTGAAGGCCTGCGAGGAGTCGTACGCCAGGCTCTACAAATCCTCCTTCGATGCCGACCATGTGACACTGGAGTTCCTGCAGGTGGCCGAGTTCCAGTGTGCCCTCTTCGCCCACATTATCGAGTCCATCTGCTATGCCACGCCGCCGGAACCGCCCGTCTTCCTTACCACCGGAGAGCACCCGGAGACGCGGTACTTTGCCGCCAGCTGCCAGCGCATGGTGCAGATGCAGAAGAACCTGCCGCAGGAGCCAGCGAATGCCAAGACCATTAGCAATCGGCATTTGGACGTCATAATAGCCCAGATCGAGATCATCACCAAGACGCCGCTCTGCCTGCCGCGCTACTTCTTCCAGATCCTGCAGTCCACGCAGATCAAGCTGTCGGTTAGTCCGCAGCCCAGGAGCGCCACCGAGCCGGTGAATGTCCAGTCGGGCAGTAACCTGGTGATCAAGGTGGAAGGCGTACTGCAGCATTTTAGCAAGCAGCAGAAGCACTTCCGCCGGGTCGAGTCCGTTCAGCTGAGCCTCACATCGCAGCTGATTACCCCGCCTCCGAGATCCACGCAGGAGCAGCTCTCCAAGCCGGGAGCCAATGACACCGTGACCCTCAATCAGATTGTAAAGCCGCAGCGCGATTTCCTCTCTGGCAGCTTCCTGCTGCCCATCTCCAGTGGCGGTCACTTTCAGGTCACACTCGAGACGTTCGTGGTGGACGAGAACGGGATCACCTGGTGCACGGGTCCGAAGTCTTCGATGGTGGTGAGGGTGCTGGAGGATCCCAGCAAGCCATCGGCGCCAGCGCCAAGCACTTCCCAGGCGGTGGGGCAGACGAGGAGGTTTTAGAAGCGCTTAAGTTTATGTTTTAAGATGGAATATTTTTGTAAAAATATTAATAATAAATATTAAACATTTAATTTATGTATGAGAAAGATTTAAAATGTAACGGGAGTTTTTTTTTTATTTTAAAAATTAAATGTCAATTAAATTTAATTTTTTGAAAATGGTTAAAATTAAATTTTACATAAATAAATAAGATAAAAATTTTTAAATGTAACAAGAGGTTTTTGTTTTAAATTTTAAATATTAAATGTCAACTTTAAATTGGTTAGATTGTACGTAACAATTCGGAATCAAATTTAATCAAATTGAATTAAAGTTAATTCAAATTAAATTAAAAATTCGCACTTTTTTTCATTTTGTTGTGATAAGCTTTTTTTTAGTGTCTTCTGCTTCCGGTGTCATTTTTGTCTTTGCGCTGCCACGGTCACACTGTGCTGATTTGTTTTCATTAATTCTTTTTGGCGAACAAAAAAATTGGAAAATGAGGCATCATTTGGGGCACTGCAACTTGTAAGCAGCGGGCAGCACTGCATCGGCATGCCACACCAGCGGAGCAGCACTACCTGGCCAGCGTTGTAGCGGACCAATCGAAGGGGACGCCTCGCCGAGATTCATTCACACCGTGCTAACCGAACCCACACACCCCCGCCCTAGCAAGTGGTTCCGATCCCAATCCCGATCCGATCTTCGCGGGCGACGAATGTAAATTTTAATTGAAGCCAATTGAGAGCGCACACCCGAAAACACGCACTGCACCGCATCAAGCCAAAGCCAAAGCCAAAAGCCTCACCGGAGGGCTCGGGCTCCTCTCTCCCTTTGACACAAGATTCCGCGCTTAACCCTGTTCAGAGGCGGTGGCGGCGGCAATAAATGGACATAATTGCTCTAATTGGACAGAGCAGCAGCAGTGGGATCGGCAGTGGCAGCAGCAGCAGCAGTGGAGGAGCACCGGCACCAGCAGCACCCCCCCGGACAATAGGATGGCGCAATTCACACTGTGAGTATATGGTTATCAGTGGGCACCCACGGATTCCCCCGGCAACCGCTGGCTGTCAGTGGTGGCTGTGTGCGAGCTTATGCTTTGTTTATCTATTAACGGCGCCGCCGTGTCGTCGTGTGTATTATGCAAGTGGAAACCAAAACCGAAACCCAAAACCCAAACAAGACAAAACTAATACGTAGATCATGAACCATTACCATTTGTGGCTCTCCTGCTCAATTATGTAGGTACAACAAGCACAGTGCGCCGCCGGGCAGTGGCGATAGTACGCGCGTTGACTGTGATCACGTACCGCTGTGCTCCATCAACGATGTCCAGCTCCGGTTCCTGGTGCCCGATGACCTGACAGAGGTGAGTGGTGGTGGAGTGATTCCCATTTCCCTGTGATCCGGTATCCCTTGTTGTTCTCTCCCTCTCCCCCTCTCTTTCTTTCTCTCTCCACACTCACACAGGTGCGCCAGCTGTGCCAAGAATGGTTTCCAATCGACTATCCACTCTCATGGTATGAGGATATTACCTCAAGCACGCGCTTCTTTGCGCTGGCAGCTGTATATAATCTGGCCATAATTGGTTTAATCGTTGCCGAAATCAAACCCTATCGAAATGTCAACAAGGAGGTAATAGCCAATATGAGTGATAGTGATGAATTGTACACCAGGCTGAGCGGTTTTCCCATGCAGGACAAGGGCATTCTGCCGGACTCGATGGGTCGCACTGCCGACGTTGGCTACATACTGTCGCTAGGCGTTCATCGCTCCCACCGCCGTAACGGGATCGGATCGCTGCTGCTGGACGCCCTGATGAACCACTTGACGACGGCCGAGCGGCATTCGGTGAAGGCGATCTTTCTGCACACGCTGACCACGAATCAACCTGCCATATTTTTCTACGAGAAAAGAAGGTATTCGTAGACGTTCGGTTGTGTGCGTGTCAGGGGTCTATTAACCCAGTTTTTCGTGTTCCAGATTCACGCTACACTCGTTTCTGCCCTACTACTATAACATCAGGGGCAAGGGCAAGGATGGCTTCACCTACGTCAACTACATCAACGGCGGCCATCCGCCCTGGACATTATTATATCCTTTTACCAAATACCACAACTGGCTGGCTTGTTTCGCTTTCGTTTTTATGATTTCCCTATACTTTTGGTTGCCCTCTTAACTCTCTCTGCACAGATCACATCAAGCACTATGCCTCCAAGGTGCGGCACACGAGCAGTCTGTGCGCCTGGGTGGCTGGTCGCGTCCAGCAGGTGGTGCGTTGGTTCTACCACAAGCTCCTAACGCGCTTCAACTTTATCGAGTGAGCACTGGGGACACGCCTGCCCTTGCATCCTTCCCAGTCGCGGTGGCATTATGTCATTCTGTTGAGCAAAAACAAAAACCATTTATATGTAAAATCACCAACCCCCACACACGGACACACCTTCATTATAAATGTTAGGCAACCACACACATCTGCAGAGAATCATTAAGTTTTTATACGAGAAGAGAAAGAGATCTAGCAAAGAACAACGCGAGGAAGGCAAAGGTTGAAAGTTGTAACATAAAACTCGGCTAAGTGTATTATTACGTTTTAAAAGAGGATACCTATTTCTGTTTGTTCACTGCTGTAAATAGTCTTACCATGTTTTTTTGTTTAGATTCCCTTTTTCCTATTTTTGAATGTTTAGTTTCTTACGTTTTACGTTCTAAGTTCCACGCACAAGACAGTCATTTATTTAGTTTAGCCGAAAACAAAGATGCTCATGCTTTATAATGCTTAATTTATGAAATCTGCACGTAAATACATAGCTTTTGAACTGAGAAAACGAATTAATTGCGAGTTAAAGCCCCCAAAACTACCACAAAGAAAGAAGAAAAACAATTTTAAAACCAAACTCTGTTCACTGTTTCTAAATAGTATTTTGTAAAAGTATTTTAATGATTATATTGTTTTTTCGCAGCTAATTCTGATTACGTTTAGGCACAATTTATCTAGCAAATTGTAATATTTTTTAAAATAAATATAAAGAACTTGTAAAGTTATAAAGATGTATTTTGTTTAATTTAATTAAAATGGGTTAAATAATGAGTCATTTTAGACCGAAATATAAAAGTTAT